>ML368222.1:0-15612 GCA_005239525.1 Nicotiana knightiana | reverse complement strand
TCATAGGAATATAGGCGTTAATCTATTGAGAATAGGCGAGTAGTGCTTCGGGAGAAGGCTATGAGAGCGTTTATCGATTAATTAGCAACCATGAGTAAATTATATGAAAGGGAGAGTTAATTAGAATGCAATACGAGTGGTGAATAGATCACAACCCTGGAATATTTGTCTCTACTGAATACATCACAATAGTTCTTGTCACTTGATAATTAGTTATTTCATAGAATTTTAGTATAAAATATTACATCATTGATTTTATATTGGCTCGATTAAATAACGATTAGAGTGATTTAGCAAGTAGTTTACACAAGTCTCTGTGGGTACGATATCTGGACTTAAAATCCTATATTACTTGTCGACCACGTACACTTGCGTGTGCATTGGGAAATCAACCAACAGTGTTACATGAATATGAAAAGATAGATGGATTACCAGTGTATCCCCCAGAATATGAAGATTTTGCATTTTTTGTAAACTCTTGTGGTTTATTTCACCAAAGCTGGAAAGGCAGTCCATTTACATGGTGGAATGAGAGGCCTAATGCTGAGTGTATTTTCAAAATATTGGACATGATCTTTGTGAACTTACCATTTCAAAATATGCTTCCTTCCATTGAGGTGGAGCATTTGATTACTGGATCAGATCATGCTATATTGCTTATTTTTGTGGAGAGCAGAATACTAACTTTGTAAAGCCCTCCAGATTTTTGAACTTCTGGATAAAACATGATACTTTCATGGATGTGGTGAGACAAAACTAGCAGGCAGATTTCATTGGGGACCCTATTTTAATTTTCAAGCATAGGTTGAAGAAGGTGAAAGTAGCATTGTCTAAATAGATCAAGGATACATTTGGTGATAATTTCAAACAGTTGGCTATCCTGGAGGACTGTGAAAGTAAAGGAGATGATGTTTGAGTAGGAACCTATAATTAAGAATAGGAAAAAATATTTGGGCTTGGAGGACCAGCACTAGAAGCAAAAAGCTGGGATGACATGGTTTACTGAGGGTAATAGGAGCACTAGTTTCTTTCATAATCATGTTAATGGCAAAAGGAAGAAATTACAATTGAGAAGAACTCAAAATGGTGATGGTAATTGAATGGAGGAACAAAATCAGATGGCTATTGATGCAATTGATTTCTATCAAACGCAATTCACTAATGAAAGAGATCCCACAGATTTTTTATGCTAGATAATGTTCCCTCAATGGTATCAATGGAGCATAACTTGGAGCTATGTAGATTTCCAACATTAGAAGAAGTTAAGGATGCAGTATTTGAGTTGAGTAGAGATAGTACCAGTGGTCCAAATGGATTCACTGGACTGTTTTACCAAGCTAGCTGGGAGGTAATATGTTATGACATACACAATATTATATTTTTATGGAGGGGAACCTTTGGCAAGGTCCATCACTCATACTAATCTTGTTTAATTTCCAAAGAAGCCAAGAGTGCATACTTTCTCAGACTTAAGGCCCATAAGTTTGAGCAACTTCATTAATAAAGTGCTATCTATGGTTCTTCATGATAGGTTGGAAAAGTTATTGTCTTCTTTGATATCTCCTAATCAATCTGGATTTGTGAAGGGGAGGAGTGTATTTGGAAACATATTACTTACTCAGGATATAGTCACTGATATAAGTTTGAGAGGTAAGCCACCCAATGTTGTGATCAAACTTGATATGACAAAGGCTTATGATAGGGTTTCCTGGAAGTATTTGATGCATGTACTTAGGAGAATGGGGTTTGCAAAAAACTTCATCGATGTGGTTTGGAACTTGTTGTCTAATAACTGGTACTCAATATTGGTGAATAGGCAATCTTCAGGGTTTTTCAAGTCTACTAGGGGTGCAAAGCAAGGCGATCCATTGTCTCCTGCATTGTTTATATTATTAGCAGAAGTGTTATCTAGGTCCTTGAACAGGTTGTTTGAAGACAAGACTTTTATTGGATTTGGTATGCCCATGTGGTCTGATCCCTTAAAGCACTTGGCCTATGTTGATGATACCATAATTTTTGCTTCAGCTCATCCTCCTTCGTTGAGAAAGATCATAACAATATTGGATAACTATGAGCAAGTGTCATGCCAGCTTATCAACAAATACAAGAGTTCATACTATATACATGCCTATGTTGCAAGTGTATTGTTTCAGGAAGTTGAGGATATTACAGGATTTTCAAGAGGTAAATTTCCTTTCACATACTTAGGGTGCCTTATCTTTTACATTAGAAGGAGGAAATAATATTATGATGACCTTATCAAGAAGGTCAAGGCAAAGCTACATTCATGGAAAGGAAAATTATTGTCTTTTGGAGGAAAGGCAACACTCGTCACTAGTGTGTTGCAAAGTATGCCAGTTAATTTATTGTCAGTTCTTGACCCTCCAAATAAGATATTAGAGCATTTGCATAAGATTTTTTCATGTTTCTTTTGTAGCACAAAGGAAGAAGGGAAGAGTAGTCATTGGGCTTCATGGAAGAATCTATGCCTCCCCAATGAGGAAGGTGGTCAAGACTTTAGATCACTTTATGATGTATCCATAGCTCTATTTACTAAACTTTGGTGGAGGTTTAGGACTACAAAATCCTCGTGGTCCAACTTCATGTAGAACAATATTGCAAAAAAGGAGCTACCTACTATAGTGCAATTCAGAGAGAGATCACATGTGTTGAGGTGAATATTGGATTCTAGGGAACAAGTGGAACATGATATCATGTGGGAAATGAAGAGTGGAACAACCAACATATGTCATGAAAACTGGATTAGACTAGGTGCTCTTTATCATGCCCTACCTCCAGAGTAAATGATGATTTGCAGGAGGTGGCAGAATTGAGGCAAGGAAAATTATGGAATGAGTAACTGGTTAATCAAAGCTTTTATGAAGATATTGTTGACCATATTAAACACAATATTCATTATGATAGTGGTGAGGATTACTGTAAAGACTCGGCCAGCCGTTCCGTGAGATTAGCCCTTTTCTCATGTTTCATCTTTAGCATGTGTTATTTAACCAAATTATGTTGTATTAGGTCGGTTGGTTCGGGTTCAGAGTGGTCGTGGTGAGAAATGAGACACTTAGTCTCTTAAGTTAGCCTTATGGTTATAAAAATCAACCAAAAGTTGACTATTAGGTAAACGACCTCGGAATGTGGATTTTACGACTCAAATAGCTTTGTTAGGTGATTTGGGATTTAGGAGTGTGTTCCGAATGTGGTTTAGTGGTCCGGAGTAGAATTAGGCTTGAATTAGCGAAATTGAGTTTTTGGCAATTTCCGGTCGGTAACGGAAAATTAGCTATCGGGGTCGGAATGGAATTCCGAAAGTTGGAGCAAGTTCGTAGTTTCATTTTGGATGTGTGTGCAAATTTTTAGGTCATTCAGACGTATTTTGGGTGGTTTCGACATCATTGGCAAAATTTAGAAGTTTTTAAGTTCTTAGGCTTGAATCCGAGGTGAATTTGGTGTTTTGGCATTGTTTTGAGGGATTCGAAGGCTCGACCAAGTTTGAATAAGGCTATGGGATGTGTTGGCATGTTTGGTTGAGGTCGCGAGGGCCTCGGGTGAGTTTCCTGGTGTTCTTCTATGCGATCGCGTAGGTATAGCTGGGGATTCCAGAGTTTTTTTCTATGCGATCGCGTGGTACAGGTCACGATCGCATGAGTGTGTGGCCGTTGAGCATTACGAATGCGTGGTGCAGTTCAAGTTAACATACAGTTTGGGGGCACGTGAGGGGATAAGTTGTTGTGTTATGCGAACGCATGAGGGAGGAATGTGATCGCGTAGGGTAACTGTGGGCAATACTTCACTATCGCGTGGTGGTTGACGCGATCGCACTGAAGAAAGGGTCTGAGCAGAAAGTTTATATTCAAAAATGAGGGTTTAAGTCCTATATCTCAAAAATCATTATAGAGCTCGGCAGAAGGCAAATTTTGAAGAGATTTTCAGTAGAGTGATTGGGGTAAGTATTTCTCACTTAGTTTTGGTTCAATTCCGTAATTTAGTCTTGAATTTCATCATTTTATTTGGGAAACTGGAGTGGAAATTGGGGGAAAATGGGAGAAAAGTTTGGGGACTCTTTTAGGGATTTGAATGGGCAATTGAAGTCGGATTTTGATGAATTTGATATGGGTAGACTCGTGGGGGAATAAGGATTGTAGTTTTGTGATTTTTATCGAATTCCAAGACGTGGGCCTGGGGATCGGGTTTGGCCAATTTCAGAATTTGTGCTTAATTTTGATAACTTTCGAATGGGTTTCGTCTCCCTAGAGTATAGTGATGGTATTAAACTGGTTTTGGCTATATTTGGAACAATCGGAGGCCGATTCAAGAGGAAAAGGCATTGTGGGCTAGGATTTTAACCGGTTTGAGGTAAGTAACATTTCCAAACTTGGTTCTGAGGGTTCGAAACCCCGAACTATATGATATAAGACTATAATTAAGGTGACGCACATGCCAAGTGACGGGCATGCACCGAGTGATTTGTGGCCTGGCCCATCACATGGCACCGTCTAGTAGCTATTTCAGATTGATATCCGCACTTTTATTGATGTGGTTAAGGTGAACATGCTAGAAATCATACTAAGTCAAATGCTAGGGCTTCACGCCAAAAATGTGAGACCTGAGTGGTCATATATTGCTGTCTCCTTATGTGTTTATTTGATTTTGTATACTCAGTCCTGTCATAGCATATCATTTCATGCCTAGTCTCGGTAATTGTTGATTTTATATATCTATCATTGTTTCGGGCTAGTTCATGCATTTGTGAGCCCATGTGAGCAAAACTGGAGAGTAATGACTGAGTGAGGCCGAGAGCCTGTTATTGAGAGACAGTTATGAGATCGGACTACACACCGCAACGATATTCTAATTATGCCTTCGTTGTCTTGTTATAACTCTTTGGCTAATAGGAGCCCCTCCGGAGTCTTTACACCCCCAGTGAGCGCATGGATATTTAAGGGATGGATCTTCCCTGGACATGGATCTTGTCTGAAGTTTATGATATGTGAGGGATGGATCGTTCCTGGACATGGATCTTGTTCGAATGTTGTATTCCAGAGATGGATCTTCTCCGTGGGGCTGGATTGGCCTTTTCCCTCAGTACTGAGTGACTATAGTCACCGGTGTTTATGCATATTCCGGGATGGATTATCCCTAGTTTTGAGAGCCGATTACAGTACTGAGTGGACTGTTATGTGAGATCTAGGAGCGCTACGTGCATTTCTACACTGTTCATACTTTGGCATGTAGAGTATATTGATTCATACATGGGATACTGGACATATCTGGCACATTCTGTTTTCATCCTTTGATAAATTGTGAGCATGTATAATTTATGTATATTGCCTTCTTAAATTGTTGAGGTTTAGTCTGTCACTATCTCTCAGCCCATAGTTTGGGTTTGTTACTTCTGAGTTGGTGTACTCACGTTACCCCCTACATCTTTTGTGCAGATCCAGGTACAGCGGGACCCGGTAGTAGTTGCTGAGTTGTGGTCAGAGTTCCTCTGGAGGCATCGAGGTAGCAGCGGGCGATCGCAGCCTCGATTATATCCTTCTCTATCTACCTGTCATATTTATCAATTCAGACAACTTTATGTCTTCTGTATTTTGATATTCTTATGTAGTATCACGACTCGGTGACACTAGATCTGGGATCGGATTTTTCTTTTATTTATGTTATCAGTGATGTTAAACCCTCAAATTCGTTTTTATAAAAATCGAGACTCTCGCTGTAAAAATAAAAAAAAATTCCTGAAAACAACTTTTAGCAATGAAATGTGTGGCTTGCCTGATTTCACGATATGCGGCATCACGACTGGGTATTTTGGGGTCGTGACAAGTTGGTATCAGAGCTCTAGGTTAAATAGGTCTCACCAGTCATGAGCAGATTTAGTAGAGTCTTGCAAATTGGTACGGAGATGTCTGTACTTATCATCGAGAGTCTACAGAACCCTTAGGTAAAATCTCACATTCTTGAATTCTGTTGTGCGAATCTGTTGATTCTAGAAACTAAAATTCTGTTGTTTCATTCTCTCACAGATGGTGAGGACTCGCGCTACTGATCAGGGGGACCAGACACCATCTAGGCCCGTGAGAGGTCGAGGTTATGGTCGAGGTCGTGGTAGAGGTAAGAGTGCAGCCGCGCAGCAGCCGGGCAGTACCTGTGGACCCTCCTATTGTTCAGGATCAGGTCCCTGCCATAAATGTTCCAACAGGACTGGCTCAGGCACCGGCAGTGCCTATTGTGATCCCGGGTCTTTAGGAGACTTTGGCTCAGATTCTGACTGTGTGCACCAGCCTTGCACAGGTAGTCGTTGTTTCTTCTACTGCCGCTACTTCTCAAGTCGGGGGAAACACTCAGACTCCAGCTGCTCGTACACCTGAGCAGGTTATTCAGGGGCTTCAGACACCGGGGGCAGCTCCAGCCCAGTCGGTTGCCCCAACTTAGGATTTTGTGATCCCAATTATGCTAGACGATGAGCAGCGTAGGTTGGAGAGATTTGGTAGACTTCAGCCTCCGACATTTAGTGGTGCTGAGGGCGAGGATGCCCAGGGCTTCTTAGATAAGTGTCAGAGGATTCTTTGCACATATTGCAGACCAGTGGGGTCTCGTTCACTACTTTTTAGTTCTCCGGAGTTGCATTCACTTGGTGGGAGGCTTATGAGAGGCGTAGGCCTGTTGGTGCAGAGCCCCTTACCTAGCATCAGTTCTCCATTCTCTTCCTGGAGAAGTATGTACTGCATTCCCGCAGGGAGGAGCTGCGCAGTCAGTTCGAGAAGCTGCGTCAGGGGAACATGACTGTGATGCAGTATGAGATGAAGTTCTCCAAGTTGGCTTGTCATGCTATCTGGCTAGTTCCCACGGATAGGGAGAGGATCAGGAGGTTCTTTGATGGCCTCACTTATCAGCTTTGCATTTTTCTGACCAGGGAGAGGGTATTTGGCGCTTCTTTTAAGGAGGTAGTTGACATTGCTAGAGAGATTGAGTCAGTTCGCCGCCAGGAGCGAGTTGAGAGGGAGGCCTCGAGGATCTGGTAGTTTTGGTGGTGTTCCTTTAGGAGGGAAATCCCAGCACGGCAGAGGCCGTCCATTCAGACCAGCTCAGTCAGGTCGCTCAGTTTATCATGGTGGATCAGCTGGTCGTGGTCCTCACAGTTCTCATCAGGGGCATCCATCATTTAGTGCTCTTCCAGCCTAGAGTTCATCTGGAGTACCATCGGTTCAGGTTTCTTCTGTGCATGGTTCTTCAGGTGGTTATTCAGGTGTCAGGGGTTCCCTTCAGCCCCCACTATCATTTGCTGAGAGGGGTTGTTTTGAGTATGGTGATCCCGGTCATATCAAGAGGTTTTATCCCCGTCTTTCGGGTGGTTCATCCCAGCAGTGGAGTCAGCCGTCAGCTTCAGCTCCAGTTACTTCACCACCCGCCCAGGCAGCTAGGGGTGGGGTTTAGTCAGCTAGAGGCTGCCCTAGAGGGGGAGGTCGATCAGGTGTAGGTTAGGATCGTTTTATGCACTTCTAGCCGGACCAGATGCTATGGCCTCAGATGTAGTGATTACATGTATTGTCTCAGTCTGTCACTGAGATGTTTCGGTCTTATTTGATCCTGGTTCCATGTATTCTTATGTTTCATCGTACTTTGCCCATCTTCTGGATATTCCCTAGAGTGTCTCTAGTTACATCTATTCACGTGTCGACTTTGGTGGGCGATACTATTGTTGTGGACCGCGTGTATCGGTCATGTGTGATATCTATTTGGCTTTTGTAAGGGATGTCAGTGTTGAGACTCCCACTATTGATTCTGTTCCTGTGGTCCATGATCTTCCGGACGTGTATCCTGCTGACCTACCAGGCATGCCACCTAGCAAGAATATTGATTTTTGTATTGATTTAGTGTCGGGCACTCAGCCCATTTCTATTCCTACGTATCGTATGGCACCGGCAGAGTTAAAGGAATTGAAAGAACAGCTTCAGGAACTCCTAGATAAGGGGTTCATTTGTCCTAGTGTGTCACCTTGCGGTGCACCGGTGTTGTTTATGAAAAAGAAGGATGGTTCCATGAGAATGTGTATTGACTACAGGAAGTTGAACAAGGTTACAGCCAAGAATAATTATCCTTTGCCTCGTATTGATGATTTGTTTGACCAGCTTCAGGGAGCTAGATATTTCTCTAAGATTGATTTGAGATCCGGGTATCATCAGCTGAAGATTCAGGATTTTGATATTCCCAAGACAACTTTCAGGACTCGTTACGGTCATTATGAGTTTATGGTGATATCTTTTGGGCTGACCAATGCCCCAGCAACGTTCATGCATTTGATGAACAGCATGTTTCAGTCGTACTTGGATTCCTTTGTTATTGTGTTCATTGATGACATCCTGATAAATTCTCGTAGCCAAGAGGAGCATGCTCAGCAATTGAGAGTTGTATTGCAAAGGATGGGGGAGGAGAAGCTTTATGGAAAGTTCTCAAAGTGTGAGTTTTGGCTTGGCTCAGTAGCTTTCTTGGGGCACGTGGTGTCCAGTGAGGGTATTCAGGTTGCTCCGAAGAAGATAGAGGCGGTGCAGGGTTAACCCAGACCGTCCTCAGCTACAGAGATTAGGAGCTTCCTTGGTTTGGCGGGATATTACCATCACTTTATGGAGGGGTTTTCTTCTATTACTTCGCCCTTGACCAAATTGACCCAGAAGGGTGCCCCATTCAGGTGGTCGGACGAGTGTGAGGAGAGCTTTCAGAAGCTCAAGGTTGCATTGACCTCAACTCCGGTGTTAGTATTGCCATCAGCTTTAGGTTCTTATATTGTATATTGTGATGCCTCGAGGATAGGCATTGGTTGTGTATTGATGCGGGAGGGTAGGGTGATTGCCTACGCCTCGCACTAGTTGAAGACTCATGAGAAGAATTACCCAGTGCATGATATCGAGCTAGCAGCCATTGTTCACGCCTTGAAGATCTGGCGTCATTATTTGTACGGGGTGCATTGTGAGGTTTTTACTGATCACCGTAGTCTGCAGCATCTGTTTAAGCAGAAGGATTTGAATTTGCGTTAGAGGAGATGGTTGGAGCTTCTCAAGGACTATGATATCACTATTCTATACCATCCGGGGAAGGCCAATGTAATGGTCGATGCCTTGAGTCGTAAAGTAGAGAGTTTGGGGAGTCTAGCATATCTTCCTGCAACAGAGCAACCATTGGCACTTGATTTTCAAGCCTTAGCGGGCCAGTTGGTGAGGTTGGATCTATCAAAGCCCTATCGGGTATTGGCTTGTGTAGCCTCCAGGTCTTCTCTTTATGACCGTATCAGAGAGCGCCAGTATGATGACCCACACTTGCTCGTTCTTCAGGATAAGGTCTGGTGAGGTGACCCCAGGGATGTGGTTATTGATGATGATGGAGTTATGAGGATTAAGGGTCGGATATGTGTGCCTAATGTGGATGGGCTTCGAGAGTTGATTCTAGCAGAGGCCCACAGCTCGCGGTATTCCATCCATCCGGGTGTCGCGAAGATGTATCAGGATCTAAGACAGCTTTATTGGTGGAGGCGGATGAATAAGGATATCGTTGAGTCTATAGCTCGGTGTATCAACTGTCAGCAGGTCAAGTATGAGCACCAGAGACCAGGGGGATTACATTAGGGGTTGGATATTCCAGAGTGGAAGTGGGAGAGGATCACCATGGACTTTGTAGTTGGACTCCCACGGACTTCAAGTAGGTTTGATGCTATATGGGTTATTGTGGATCGGCTGACCAAGTCCGCGCACTTCATTCCTGTTGGTACTACATATTCTTCGGAGCGGTTAGCTGAGATTTACATCCGGGAGATTGTCCGATTGCATGGTGTCCCAGTTTCTATCATTTCTAACAGAGGTACTAAGTTCACATCGCAGTTTTGGAGGGCCGTGCAGAGAGAGTTGGGTACTCAGGTGGAGTTGAGCAGAGCATTTCATCCTCAGACTTACGGGCAGTCAGAGTGCACTATTCAGATTCTGGAGGACATGATACGTGCTTGTGTCATTGATTTTGGGGGTTCATGGGACCAGCTTCTTCCACTCGCGGAGTTTGCTTATAATAATAGTTATCAGTCGAGTATTCAGATGGCTCCGTACGAGGCTTTATATGGGAGGAGGTGTAGATCTCCGGTTGGTTGGTTTGAGCCAGGTGACGCCAGGCTATTAGGCATAGACTTGGTACAGGATGCGTTGGATAAGGTGAAGTTGATTCAGTAGCGGCTTTGCACGGTGCAGTATAAGCAGAAGAGTTATGCGGATCAGAAGGTTCGGGACGTGTCTTTTATGGTTGGAGAGAAGGTGTTGCTGAAGGTGTCACCCATGAAGGGTGTTATGCGGTTCGAGAAGAGGGACAAGTTGAGTCCCCGGTTCATTGGGCCTTTTGAGGTGCTTCAAAGGGTTGGAGAGGTGTCTTATAGACTTGCTTTGCCACCTAGCTTATCGAGTGTCCATCCGGTATTCCATGTTTCCATGCTTCAGAAGTATATTGGTGACCCGTCTCATGTCTTGGACTTCAGCTCGGTCCAGCTAGAGGGTGATATGTCTTATGAGGTAGAGCTAGTGGCTATTTTGGGTCGTCAGGTCGTAAGGTTTAGGTCTAAGGATATAGCTTCAGTGAAGGTATAGTGGAGAGGACAGCCGGTAGAGGAGGCCACCTGGAGACCGAGCGGGAGATGCGGAGCAGATATCCTCACCTATTTGAGACTCCAGGTATGTTTCTAGACCCGTTCGAGGACAAACGTTTGTTTAAGAGGGGGAGAATATAACAACCCAGCCGTTCGTTCTGTGAGATTAGCCCTGTTTCCCATGTCTCAGCTTTAGCATGTGTTATCTAACCAAATTATGTTGTATTGGGTCGGTTGGTTCGGGTTCGGAGTGGTCGTTGTGAGAAATGAGACACTTAGTCTCTTAAGTTGGCCTTATGGTCAGAAAAGCCAATCGAAATTTGACTATTAGGTAAACGACCTCGGGTGTGGATTTTACAGCTCGGATAGCTTCGTTAGGTGATTTGGGACTTAGGAGTGTGTTTTGAATGTGGTTTTGAGGTCCGGAGTAGAATTAGGCTTGAATTGGCGAAATTGAGTTTTTGGCAATTTCCAATCGGCAGTGGAAAATTAGCTATCGAGGTCGGAATGAAATTCCGGAAGTTGGAGCAGGTTCATAGTGTCATTTTGGATGTGTGTGCAAATTTTCAGGTCATTCGGACGTATTTTGGGTGGTTTCGACATCATTGGCGAAATTTAGAAGTTTCTAAGTTCTTAGGCTTGAATACGAGGTGAATTTGGTGTTTTGGCATTGTTTTAAAGGTTTCAAAGGCTCGAATAGGTTTGGATAAGGTTATGGGATGTGTTGGCATGTTTGGTTGAGGTCCCAAGGGCCTCGGGTGAGTTTCGGGGGTGTTAACGGACCAATTCTTGGACTTGGTGTTGGCATATTTTTGTTGGTGTGAAGGTCCTGGTGTTCTTCTATGCGATCGCATGGGTAAGTATGCAATGGCGTAGGTCTAGCTGAGGATTGAAGAGTTTTGTTCTATGTGATCGCGTGGTGGAGGTCACGATCGCGTGAGTGTGTGACCGTTGAGCATTGCGAACGCGTGGTGCAGTTCGCGTTCGCGTAGAGTTTGGGGGCGCGTGAGGGGCTAAGCTATTATGCTATGCAAACGCGTGAGAGAGTAATGCAATCGCGTAGGGTAACTGTGGGCAGTGTTTCGCGATGGCGTGGTGTTTGACACGATCGCACTGAAGAAAGGGTCTGGGCAGAAAGTTTATATTCAAAAACGAGGGTTTAAGTCCAATATCTCAAAAACCATTAAGAGCTCGGGAGAAAGAAAATTTTGAAGAGATTTTTTGTAGAGTGATTGGGGTAAGTATTTCTCACTTAGTTTTGATTCAATTCAATGATTTAGTCTTGAATTTCATCATTTAATTTGGGAAATTGGAGTGGAAATTGGTGGAAAATGGGAGAAACGTTTGGGGATTCTTTTAGGGATTTGAATGGGCAATTGAAGTCGGATTATGATAAATTTGATATGGGTAGACTCGTGGGGGAATAAGTATTCTTTTTTTGTGATTTTTATCTAATTTCGAGATGTGGGCCCAGGGGTCGGATTTGGCCAATTTCGGGATTTGTGCTTAATTTTGATAACTTTCGAATGGGTTTCATCTCTCTAGCATATATTGAAGATATTAAACTGGTTTTGTCTAGATTTGGAGCAATTGGAGGCTGATTCTAGAGGTAAAGGCATTGTGGGCTAGGATTTTAACCGGTTTGAGGTAAGTAACGTTTCCAAACTTGGTTCTGAGGGTTCGAAATCCCGAACTATATGATATATGACTATAATTACGCACATGCCAAGTGGCGGGCGTACACCGAGTGATTTGTGGCCTGGCCCATCACATGGCACCTTCTAGTAGCTATTTCAGATTGATATCCGCACTTTTATTGATGTGGTTAATATGAACATGCTAGAAATCATACTAAGTCAAATGCTAGGGCTTCACGCCGAAAATGTTGAGACCTGAGTGGTTGTATATTGCTGTCTCCTTATGTGTTTATTTGATTTTGTATACTCAGTCCTGTCATAGCATATCATTTCATGCATCAGTCTTGGTAATTGTTGATTTTATATATCTATCATTGTTTCGGGCTAGTTCATGCATCTGTGAGCCCATGTGAGCAAGACTGGAGAGTAATGATTGAATGAGGCCGAGATCCTGTTATTGAGAGACAGTTATGAGATCGGACTGCACACCGCAGCGATATTCTGATTATGCCTTCGTTGGCTTGTTATATCTCTTTGGCTAATAGAAGCCCCTCCAGAGTCTTTACACCCTCAGTGAGCGCATTGATATTTGAGGGATGGATCTTCCCTAGACATGGATCTTGTCCAAAGTTGATGGTATGTGAGGGACGGATCGTCCCTAGACATGGACCTTGTCCGGGTGTTGTATTCCGGAGATGGATCTTCTCCGTGGGGCTGGATTGGCCTTTTCCCTCAGTACTGAGTGACTACGGTCACCGGTGTTTATACATATTTCGGGATGGATTCTCCCTAGGCCTGAGAGCCGATTACACTACTGAGTGGACTGTTGTGTGAGAGCTGGGAGCACTACGTGCATTTCTACATTGTTCATACATTGGCATGTAGAGTATACTGATTCATACATGGGATAGTGGACATATCTGGCACATTATGTTTTCATCCTCTGATAAATTGTGAGCATGTCTAATTTTTGTACACTATCTTCTTAAATTGTTGAGGTTTAGTCCATCACTACCTCTCAGCCTATAGTTTAGGTTTGTTGCTTCTGAGTTGGTGTACTCGCGTTACCCCTGCACCTTGTGTGCAGATTCAGCTACAGCAGGACCCGGTAGTAGTTGCTGAGCTGTGATCAGAGTTCCTTTGAAGGCATCGAGGTAGCAGCAGGCGATTGCAGCCTCGATTATCTCCTTCTCTATCTACCTGTCATATTTATCAATTCAGACAACTTTATGTCGGTTCTGTATTTTGATATTTTTATGTAGTAGCTCACGACTCGGTGACACTAGATCTGGGATCGGGTTTTTATATTATTTATGTTATTAGTGATGTTAAACCCTTGAATGCTTTTTTATAAAAATCGAGACTCTCGCTGTAAAAATAATTATTTTTTCCTGAAAACAACTTTTAGCAATGAAATGTGTGGCTTACCTGATTTCACGATAGGCGCCATCATGAATGGGTATTTTGGGGTCGTGACAATTACTAGGATAAACCATACTGGATGTCAACTCCTTCAAGCAAGTTTACTGTTAGTAGTGCTTGGAAAATTCTAAGGTATAGAGCTAATCCTAATCAAGATTTCAAACAAATATGGACTAAAGGTCTACCATTCAATATATCCTTCTTGTTACGGAGGATATGGAGACATAAATTGGCTACTTATGATTTGTGGAGAAGGCAAGGATATATAGTCATGTCTAGGTGTTGGTGTTGTCAGCATCCTCAGGAGGAAACTCTAGCTCACATATTCTTAATTATCCCCACAGCATCAAGGGTGTGGATGCTATTCATGGGAGTTGTAGGGATAAATGTGCCATTAGTTCAAGTGAAGCAAGTGATAATGAATTGGTGGACTGCAAAATATTGCCCAAAGTTGATACCTTTGTTTCAGGCTACTCCAGCTATCATTACTTGGGAGTTATAAAAAAAGAGGAACACATGCAAGAATGGGGGCATTGTCTCTACTAATAGAGTCGTTCATGAAGTCAATAAGACATTGCATTATTTGGTAAGGGCTAGGTATCCATGTTTGTCTCACATACCTATGTTGTGGCCAGAAGTCAGTATTGATTACTAGGAGAGTTACTGGTAGTTCCCACATCAAGGATGGTATAAGTGTAATACCGATGGAGCCTCAAAAGGAAATCCTGGGCCTAGTTCACTGGGCTTTTGTGTGAGAAATGATGAACGGGATCTAGTGTATGCAAGGGCAGTGGATCTAGGAATGACAACCAATGTTGTGGCTGAGGCAAAAGTAATATTGCAAGGATTGGAGTATTGTGTGGAGCATGAGTTGCATCCACTCATATTAGAGACTGGCTCATTGGTTTTAAAGGAGGTTATTGAAGAGGAATGGGATTCACCTTGGTCGAGAATGTCAGAAGTGTAGAAGATTAAGGAGTTGAGGGATCATTTTAATGTGATGTTTCAACCTGTGTTCAGAGAAGGCAACACAGTTGCAAATTTTATAGCTAATAGTGTTTTTTTCTTTTGCAGCCTTAACCTAATTCCATACTTACTCTGAGCTGGCTAGTGCAGGAAGGAGGTTAATCAATCTTGATAAATCACAAACTCCTAATCTTAGGGTTAGAATTGCCAAAAGAAGAGCTCCTGATTGACAAAGTTACTAGGTTTGTTATTGCATTTGCTTGCTTGTTATTTTGTTATACTTAGAGTCTGTACATTATTAAAGTATTCTCAGTGGTATTAGCATGTTTTCATGCTCATTCTGGAGGTGCTTTAGGAGTGTATGGAAGTTTACATACAAGCAGGCTGTGGAAATTACCCTTAATAATATTTCTGGTTAATCTAATATCTAACCATTAGCTGGTTATGTGTTACTTATCATGTGGTGCAACACATACCTGTTCAATGGTTATTGAAAAGATGGGATCCAATGGTATCAACAGGATGGGTGGCTACTTATCTCTATATGTGTGCTGCTAGGACATTAGCCAGTGGTATTGGTATGATTTCATGCCCAACCTGGAAATGTAATGGCAGTATACATAGCTTTCTTCAAGTGCACCCAATGTCAAGATGTATAGGTTACTGCTGGAAACAATTGTTGCTTCACACAGGTACCTATAGGAGTTTCATCTTTAGAGACTGCAAGACACCAGTACTACAGGACTTTATGAAGGATCATAGCTGGTATTCTATGTTACTGAAAGGTGTAATTTATCATAATAGTATGCTTTGTAATTTCATGACATTATACAGTGGTATTTACATGTATATATGTCCATACTGGAGATGTTATGGCAGTACATGCATAAGGCTTATTGATGCGAGACTAAATTGCATAGTTTAACATGTGATATACCTTACATTTGAGGTGCATTA
>ML368221.1:0-45946 GCA_005239525.1 Nicotiana knightiana | reverse complement strand
CTCTTGGTTCACATAGGTCTCACAAGTCACATGCAAACCTAGTAGAGTCTTGCGGATCGATACGGAGATATCTGTATTTATCTTCTGGAGGCTATAGGGTGTTAAAAAACCTCTCTTTATTCTTATTCTATCGTGTAGTCGATGGTCTTACTAAATCTCATTCTTCTATTCTCTCACAGATGGTGAGGACTCGTGCAACTGATATTCCAGACTCGGGAGATGTCGCTACTCCCGCAGTCCGAGGTCGTGGCAGAGGCCGGGGGAGGGCACTGGCCAGAGGTAGGGGACGAGGGCATCCTAGAGTTGCTCCATTAGCACCCCCAGAGGATCCTATCATTGAGGAGCAGAACGAGGTGCCTCCAATAGATCCTGCCCTCATTACTGCACCAGGTTTTCAGGAGATCATGGGCCATATGATGTGGCTCATGGACACCATGACCCAGGCTGGTTTATTTCCAGTAGATCCTGCCACATCTCAGGCGGGAGGGCGAGTTCAGACCCCTACCGCCCAGGTCGCAGGTCATGCAGCGGCAGTATATCCGACTCCGGGTACTCTGCCCGTGGGTGGAGCACAGCCAGCAGTAGCAGCACCAGAGCTCAGACCAGCTGCAGACGGCGATCCGCAGAAGCTACTTGATAGATGGACTCGATTGCACCCTCCTATTTTCGGAGGTGAGAAAGGCGAGGATGACCAGGACTTTATTGATAGGTGCAGGGACATACTGAGCAACATGAGGATTTTGGAGTCCCATGGAGTCAACTTCACTACTTTCCAGCTAGAAGGCGGGGCCCGCAAATGGTAGCAGTCATTTATCCTTGGTAGGCCAGCAGGTTCCCTTACTATCACATGGGAGCAGTTCACTCAGTTGTTCCTGGACAGGTATATTCCACCCTCCGAGAGGGAAGAGCCGCGGTACCAGTTTGAGCAGCTGGAGCAGGGGCTGATATCAGTGACAGACTACAAGGCCAGGTTTTCAGAGTTGTCCCGCCATGCCCTTATGATTCTTCCTACTGATGTTGAGAGAGTGCGGAGGTTTGTAGCTGGCTACACTCAGGTATTAGGGCCAACATGGCCTGAGAGGTGGAGATGAGTACTCCTTATCAGCTTGTGGTCGAGATAGCTCACCGGATTGAGTGTTACCGATCGAGGAGCAGAGAGCAGAGTCAGCAGGACAAAAGAGCTAGATTTTCTGGAGATTTCAGAGGTTCCCCAGCCAGGGGTAGAGGTCAGTTCGGTAGAGGCCAACCCAGTAGGCCTCCATATTCAGCTCCTCCACCACCTCCTCGTGCTGCTCTAGTGAGACCTTATTTCAGTGCCATGCCGGAGAGTTCTTACCGCCCACCAGCCATGCAGGGTCCCTCCGGCGGGTATTCAGGTCATCAGGGTCTCCTAGTCCTTACTTCAGTGTCATGCTAGAGAGTTCTCATCGTCCCCCGGTTATTCAGGGTTCATCTTCAGGGCAGCAGGCCATGCCTCCAGTGAGGTGTTATGAGTGTGGGGATTCAGGCCAAAATAGGAGGAGTTGTCCCAGGCTTAGGGGCAACGCTATTCAGCAGAGTTACCGGCCCGCATTCTCAGCACCAGCGCCCCGTCGACCTAGAGGTGGAGGACAGGCTGGTAGAGGTCGTCCCAGAGGTAGATGCCAGACATGGGGAGCTCAGCTAGCTCATATTCAGTCCAGCAGAGGTCCGTCTTCAGGTACTTCAGCCAGATTTTATGCTATTTCGGCCCGAGCAGATGCAGTGGCCTCAGATGCCGTGATCACATGTATTATTTCAGTATGTGGTAGAGAGACATCAGTTTTATTTGACCCATGATCTAATTACTCATATGTGCCAGCCTCGTATGCTTGTTTTCTGGATGCTCCTCGTGAGTCCTTGGGTTCTTCTATATATGTATCCACTCCCGTTGGTGATTCTGTAATGGCAGACCGGATTTATCGGTCTTGTGTGATCACATTCTGTGGGTTCGAGACTAGAGCGGACCTCCTATTTCTCGATATGGTTGATTTTGAGATTATCCTGGGCATGGATTGGTTATCTCCTCATCATGCCATCTTGGATTTCCATGCCAAAACGGTTACTTTGGCCATGCGTGAGTTGCCTAGGCTGGAGTGGAGAGGTTCCTCGGTTAGTGCAACCAGTAGAGTTATTTCCTTCCTAAAGGCTCGACATATGGTCGAGAAGGGTTGTTTGGCACATCTTGCTTATGTGCGGGACACCACCGAGTCTCCGACGATTGATTCAGTGCCAGTTGTTCAAGAGTTTACTGATGTATTCCCTTCAGACCTTCTAGGCATGCCTCTGGATCGTGATATTGATTTCTGCATTGATTTAGCTCCAGATACTCAGCCTATTTCCATTCCCTCGTACCGTATGGCTCCTAAGGAGTTGAAGGAGTTAAAGGAGCAGTTGGAGGAGTTGTTGGCTAAAGGGTTTATCAGACCAAGTATATCACCGTGGGGTGCTCTAGTTCTATTTGTGAAGAATAAAGATGGGTCCATGCAGATGTGTATTGATTACCTCCAGCTGAACAAGGTCACCATGAAGAACAAGTATCCATTGTCGCGCATTGATGATTTTTTTGACCAGTTGCAGGGTGTCAGGGTGTTTTCTAAGATAGACTTGATATCGGGCTATCATCAATTGAAGATTTGGGCCTCAGATGTTCCGAAAACTGCTTGTCGTACGAGATATGGACACTATGAGTTCTTGGTGATGTCCTTTGGCTTGACTAATACCCCAGCAGCATTTATGGACTTGATGAATAGGGTGTTCAGGCCGTATATTGATTCTTTTATCATCGTCTTCATTGATGAGATTTCGATTTACTCACGTAGCCTGGGAGAGCACGAGCAGCATTTGAGAGTTGTGCTCCAGACTTTGCGAGAATAGAAGCTATATGCTAAGTTCTCCAAGTGTGTGTTTTTGTTGGATTCCGTGGCATTCTTGGGACATGTAGTATTCAGAGAGGGTATCAAGGTTGATCCTAAGAAGATTGAGGCAGTTCAGGGTTGGCCACATCCTACTACAGCTACAGAGATCAGGATTTTCTTGGGTCTAGCAGGCCACTATCGATGATTTGTGGAGGGCTTTTCATCAATTGCAGCCACATTGACTATATTGACACAGAAGAATGCTCCATTTCGGTGGTCCGACAAGTGTGAGGCGAGCTTTCAGAAGCTCAAGACAGCATTGACCTCAGCACCAATTCTGGTATTGCCTTCCGGTTCTGGGATGTATACAGTGTATTGCGACGCTTCACGTGTTGGCTTGGGGTGTGTGTTGATGCAGGAAGGGAGAGTTATTGCTTATGCTTCGCGCCAGCTGAAGGTTCATGAGAAGAATTATCCGATGCACGATTTGGAGTTGGCAGCAATTGTTCATGCTCTTAATATTTGGAGGCATTACTTGTATTGGGTGTCTTGTGAGGTTTATACTGACCACCGCAGCTTGCAACACTTGTTCAAGAAGAGGGATATTAATTTGAGGCAGCGCAAGTGGCTTGAGTTACTGAAGGATTATGACATCACCATCCTTTATCATCCGGTCAAGGCGAATGTAGTAGCAGATGCCTTGAGCAGGAAGGCGGAGAGTATGGGTAGTTTGGCTTACCTTGCAGCGGAGGAGAGGCCTCTAGCCTTGGACATTCAGTCCTTGGCTAATCGCTTGGTGAGATTAGATCTTTCAGAGCCTTGTCGAGTTTTTGCACATGTAGTTGCTCAGTCTTCGTTATTGGGGGAGATTAAGGCTCGGCAGTATGATGATCCACGCTTGGCAGAGCTACAGGAGACAGTGGTTCAGGGTGGTGCCAAGGAGGTTACTATTGGCGAGGATGGTATTCTGAGAATTGAGGGTCGTTTGTGTGTTCCTAATGTTGATAGTTTGAGGCAGAGGATTCTGGAGGAGGCACACAGTTCGCCGTATTCTATTCATCCTAGTGCTACAAAGATGTATCCTGATCTGAAGCAGCATTTCTGGTGGAGGCAGATGAAGAAAGACATTGTGGAGTATATGGTTAGGTGTCTTAACTGCCAGCAGGTTAAGTATGAGCACCAGAGGCCAGGAGGCCTACTTCAGCAGATGCCCATTCCTAAGTGGAAGTGGGAGTGCATCACTATGGACTTCGTGGTTGGGTTGCCTCGGACCTTGCAGAAGGTTGACGTGGTTTGGGTCATTATGGATAGATTGACCAAATCGACGCATTTTATTCCTGTGGATACTACTTATACTAATGAGAGGCTAGCCCAGATTTACATTCGAGAGATAGTCTGGTTGCATGGTGTGCTGGTATCCATTATATCAGATCGAGGTCCTCAGTTCACCTCGCACTTTTGGAGAGCATTGCATAGAGAGATGGGTACTCAGATAGACCTCAGCACAACATTTCACCCGCAGACTGATGGCCAGTCGGAGCGTACAGTTCAGATATTGGAGGACATGCTCAGAGCATGTGTGATTGATTTTGGGGGTTAGTGGGACCATTTCTTGCCTTTGGATGAGTTTGCTTACAATAATAGTTATCAGTCCAGCATTGAGATGGCTCCATTTGAGGCTTTATATGGTCGGTGATTTCGTTCTCCTATCGGGTGGTTTGAGCCTGGCGAGGCTAAGTTATATGGCACGGACCTGGTGAGAGATGCCTTGGAGAAAGTGAAGTTGATTCAGGAGAGGCTCCACACAACACAGTCCAGACAGAAGAGTTACACGGATCAGAGGGCACGTGATGTGTCATTTATGGAGGGAGATAAGGTTCTGCTGAAGGTTTCGCTGGTGAAGGGCATTATGAGATTCCGGAAGAAGGGCAAGCTGAGCCCGAGGTTTATAGTTCCTTTCGAGGTATTGAGGCGTGTTGGGGAGGTTGCCTATGAGCTTCCTATACCTCCCATCTTATCAAGAGTCCATCCGGTCTTTCATGTATCCATGATCCAGAGATATCATGCCGACTTCTCTCACGTGGTTGATTTCAGCACTATTCAGTTGGATGAGAGGTTAGGCTACGAGGAGGAGCCAATTGCCATTATTGACAGACATGACCGCCAATTGAGATCTAAGAGAGTTTCTGCGGTGAAGGTCCAGTGGAGGGGCCAACCAGTTGAGGAGGCGACTTAGGAGTCCTAGGAGGACATGCGGAGCACATATCCACACTTATTCAGCACTTCAGGTATGATTCTAGACCCGTTCGAGGACGAACGTTTGTTTAAGAAGTGGAGAATATAACAACCCGACCGGCCGTTTTGCGTATTCAGGACCCGTTCCCCTAAATAAGACTTCCCGTAACGGCTTTCAGTGATTCATGACTTGCGGGGATGGGTGGTTCGAGATTCGGAAGTGTGTAGAGTAATATAAGAACACTTGGGTCCTTAAGATTGGCTTTTAAGGTCAAGTTTGACTTCGGTCAACATTTTGAGTAAATGACCTCGGAATCGAGTTTCGCCGATTCCAGTAGCTTCGTATGATGATTTCGGACTTATGCGTATGTCCGCAATGGGTTTTGGATGACCCGGGAACGTTTCGACGCCAAATAGCAAAAATAGAGCTTCATTAAGTTCATAATTTGGTTTGGAATGTTTTTGTGTTATCAAGGTCCGAACGAAATTCCGAGACCGAGAATAGTTCTATTATGTCATTTATGACTTTCTTGCAAAATTTGGTGTCATTCCAAGTAATATAGGTCGGTTCGGCGCATTGAAATCGAATTCAAGAACTTGAAAATTTTTAGGTTTGATTCTAGGGATTTTGAGGAGTGATTGTTAGTCTCAGCGTTACTTTGGGTGTTCCAAAGGCTCGAGCGAGTCCGTAACATGATTTAGGACTTGTTGGTATAATTGCACGGGGGCTCGGGTGGGCCTAGGTGCCTCCCAGACACCAAACGGGGCCAAAAAAACCAGCAACTTCAGCTGATGGTGCACCAGGTCTAGTGTGACCGCAGGTGCAGTTGCCCAGATCGCAGGTGCGACCCATAAGGGAGAAGGCCCCGATCGCAGGTGCAGACCTTTCTCCGCAGGAGCGGGTCCACTAGTGCGGAAACCCCTCCGCAGGTGCGATCCCTAGTCCCTTTGCCAAATTCTGCAGGTGCGAGACCGCAGGTGCGTTCTTCGAGCCGCAGGTGCGAGGTCACTAAAGGCAGTGAGCTCATTTAATTCGGTACTTAACTATAATGACCATACTAGTTTTTTTGTGCTCTAGCGCATCGTTCAGCGGTTCGAAGTCGTGGGTAGCTTCATTTCATGTATTATGACCCGTGAGAGTGGTCGGAATTGAATTCCAAGAAGTTTTGAATTGATTTGGAAAGAAAATTCTCATTTCAGAAGCCTTAAGTTGGAGAAATAAACTAAGATTTGAATTTTGAGTAAATGATCTTCGAATCAGGATTTGAAAGTTCCAGCAGGTTCGTATGATGATTTCGGACTTAGGTGTGTGTTCGCATCAGGTTTTGGGCATCCCGGGAGCGTTTCGGCGTATATTGTGGAAGTTAGCATTTTAGAAGGATTTCATGAATTTGGGCTTGAAGTGCATATTAGTGAGGTTGGTGTCCGTTTGGGATTCCGAGTCTGGGAATAGCTCCATGTGGTAATTCTGGAATTGGGAGCGCGATCGGAAGTGAATTTGGATGTCTGTAGGTCATTTTTGAGTCATTTGGCTAAAGAAATAAATTTGAAGGTTTTTAGGAAATCCGACCGGAAGTGGAAGTTTAGATATCAAGGTCGGAATGCGATTACGGAAGTTGGACCAGGTCCGTAACGCTGAATATGACTTGTGCGCAAAAATTTTGGGTCAATCGGACCTGATTTGATAGGTTTCGGCATCAGATGTAGAAGTTAGAAAATTCTAAGTTCATAAAGTTCGGATTTGAGTGCGATTCGTGGTTTCGATGTTGTTTGATGTGATTTAAGGCCTCGAGCAAGTCCGCATTATGTTTTGGAACAGGTTGCTATGATTGGACGGGGTCTCGGGTGGATTCCGGGTGGTTAACGGATCAAAGTTGAAGTTGGAAAAGGGTTGAAGTTGTTGTCATCTAGTGTAACCGCACCTCAGAGGTTTTGGTCGCAGGTGTGGCTTGGGAGTCGCAGGTGCGAGTGTGGGCTTGGCTTTGTTAGGAACCGCAGGTGCGATGGATATTCCCCACATGCAAAGTCGCAGGTGCAAGAAGTAGGGCGCAGGTACGATTTGACTGGAGTTGAGGGAAACCGTAGGTGCGGGTGATTTGATCGCACATGCGGTATCGCAGGTGCGGAAATCGACCTGGGCAGAATGTTTTAAAACAAGAAATTTGGTTCATTGTCTTCATTTTTTCTTCATGTGATAGGCGATTTTGGAGAGCTTTCAAGGGAGATTTCACCAAGCATCAAGAGGTAAGTAAATTCCTCCCGTTTTTGAATTTATTGCAAGATTTTTACAAAGATTTGGTAGTGGAAATTGAGGAAAATTTGGGGAAATACTGAAGAAACCTAGAATTTTGGGAATTTGGATTTTAGCCACGAATTGAGCATGCATATTAGAGTAAATTGTATATTTGAGTTAGTAACGCTGTGGGTAGGGTATATCTTCAAGAAATTTCGGATTCCAGGCACGTGGGCCCGAGAGCATTTTAGTCATTTCACTGAGCGGAGTTGGGAAATTACATGATTTGGAATTGATGCAAATACTAGAGTATATTTTCATTGGTTCTTCGTTGTTTGGATAGTTTCGGAGCGTTGTGCGACGTTTGGAGTCATCGGAAGGGCTTGAAGGACGGTTAAGGAATTTCAGAGTAAAGTAAGTCTTCTTTCTAACTTTGTGAGGGGGAATCGTCCCCCAAGGTGAATTAATTTAGTATATGTTATTATCTTCGAGGGCTACGTACGCACCAGGTGAAGGGAGTCCGTGCGTAGCTACTATTATGCCATGTTCGGGTAGCCTAGGACCCACTAGCATGCTTTATGTGTGTACCTATAACCCTGCCTGTAATATTATACTACTAATATGACCGAAAAAGTGATTGAAAGTTTAAAAGAGAACTAGAGTTCATATTGTTAACGTTCTAAAAAGAGAATTATTTCCGCTGTGAATATATGTGTACCTGGATTGGGTTGTATCATGGAGTATTACTAAACTAGACAAATGAGTTTCAAAAACAAAGATTTCAAAATCTATATTTCATGTTTCTTTTAATAAAGACTTTACCATTTTCTTGAGAAAAATGGTTTTTCTTGATAAAATACGAATTTATTATGTGCATATGTGTAACTTTGGGTGCCTGAGTCGCTTGAGTGATTCGCGAGCAAGAAGACCCTATATTTGTGTATGTATTCTTATGAGCACCTGAGTCACATGTATGATTCACGAGCAGGCTAGCCGTATTATATTGAGAGGTGCACTTTTGGGACGGACCGTTCGATCCTCAGCAGTGCACAGAGAGGATTATTATATTGAGAGATGCACTTTTGGTATAGGCCGTTAGATCCTCGGTAGTGCGTAGAGAGATTGAGAGATGCACTTTTGGCACGGGCCGATCGATCCTGGCAGTGCATTGAGAGATTGAGAGATGAACTTTTGGTACGGGTCATTCGATCCTCGGCAGTGCGTAGAGAGGTTGAGAGATGCACTTTTGGGACGGGCCGATCAATCCTCGGCAGTGCATAGAGAGGTTGAGAGGTGCAATTTTGGTACGGCCGTTCGATCCTCGGCAGTGCACGAGCGTGAATATCTTAGGACTCCGGCCAGTTGTCTTACCCTTGTGTGTGCATGTCTATTTGGTATTCTATTGGTATTGGCAGACATGTATTTGGGAAAAAGGAAAGTGTACATTGTTGTTTATTCTCAGTGGTTACCTGGATTTCTGTACTTGATATGTACTCGTTGCTCACAGTCTTACATGTCTACTATATTTCATCATATTCTGTGATATATTATATTGTCGAACCTTAGTAAGAGTTTAATTTGACCCCTCGTCACTACCTCTCTAAGGTTAGGCGGGGGACTTACTGAGTACACGTTGTTTTGTACTCATGCCACACTTGTTGTGCATTTTTATTGCACAGGTACTATCATAGCAATATGGATGATTCAGAGACTAGGCGAGCTGCATCATCCGGAGGCGATCCGCAGCTGGCAGGGTCACCTTCATACTGTATTTATTCATTTTTAAATTTCCTTGTCCGGTTGTATTTTCGACAGGCTTGAAGTGATTGTATAAATTCTTAGAAATTGCTCATGTACTTGTGACACCGGGTTCTGGGGATGTGTTGGGATTTATTTTATTAAACTGAATTGATTTGCTGTCGTATTTAAGTTTACGAAAATTTATGTATTTGATTATGAAATGTAAGAAAAGGTAACGATTTCAAAAATGTTAAAACTGGAAAGTTATTTCATTAGTTAATGGTTTGGCTTGCCTAACCTTGTGTCCGGCGCCATCACGACCTTAGGGATCTTGGGTCGTGACAACATGGTATTAGAGCGCTAGGTTCCCGTAGGTCTCACGATCATGAGCAAGTCTAATAGAGTCTTGTGGATCGGTACGGAGACGTCTGTACTTATCTTTGAGAGGCTACAGGGCTGTTAAGAGTAGTTCCCTTCTTGATTCTTTATCGTGCGAGTTGATTCCTTTAAGGCTTATGCCTAAGTTCATTCCTACTCAATCTTACGCGTCGCGAAGCGCTTGCTATGGATCAGGAATTTGAGAAAATGTAAATGGTGCTACGAATGTAATTTGGAAGCTTCCATGTGTAAATGGGCGTGGTTGTTGTTATGGCCCTGCGGAAGGGAAAAATGTTGTTGTAGCTCAGTAGCTGTATTTCTGGGAGCCTTGAGGTTGTGCTCGGGCGGTGATGATGGTTGCAAATGATTGTCGCATGGTGTCGATATGATGATAGAATTCTTGCCCGTATGTTAGGGTGATGAATGGTTGAAGGGAGGTCTTCTCAGAGTTTAATTTCGAGATTTCGGTGTTAGGGTTCCGGCAAAGGAAATGCATTTGGATTCTGAATGGTCTGGCTGGAGTTGATAAAGTAGTAGGGCTTGGTGTATTCAAGTGAGATGGGGTATGCACCTATGACGTATAGACGTCGTCATTGATCGAATGGAATGTGTGAGGTTTGTCGGTGATATGGTTTCTTCGATTGCGTGGGGTCAGAGTATTGAGAGGAAGTATTAAGGAATGTGGTTGGCAAAGAATGATCCTGGAATGAAGCAGGGCGTATGATGGGGTATTGAGGTCGCAGAGAGCGTGCATTTCAACATCGTTGCGAGGTATCCGCGGGTGAATTCTACTGGTGGGTTGTCTTCTAGGGATAGGTTAGCAATGGCGAGGTTGGCAGGTTCTGTGAAGGATCCTAGTGGCTAGCTGGTAGGAGATAGAATGTGTAAATTATGCTAGAGAATTCGAGTATTTAGGGAGTGCTAGCAAGATAATTTGGAAGATCTGGATGGTTTGGCTGAGCAAGATCGTGTTATCAAAGGAGGAAGGATCTCAGCGGGGTCTAGAATGGCGCAAGGAGTAGCCTCGGGTTATATGGGGGAGTCCCACATCTGCAGTTGGGTTGTAGGATGGTATTCGCATGGGGTTGAGGATCTTTGGCATGTGGGCGAGTTGTAAGGATAGTGACTCAGTCATGTGTTTCATTAAAAGAAGGTGTTCATGTGCTTGGAGAGCCTTGGGGATTGATTTTATTCGCGGCCAACCAGAGTGGGTGACTCTCAGTAGCTGTTTTAGTGAGTTCAAATGTTAAGAATGCGGCAATTTAGGATTTCAGGCAGCAGTATGATTGAGAATCGAACTTTTGCAGAGTAATCTTTGAGAAAAGTGAGGATGGTTGGAATGTTCTATGATATGTTTCAGCATGCAAGATAATATTGGAAGAGCGAGAGAAATAGACTACGGGTTGAAGAAAAGATTGTCAGAAGGATATAAGACGGGTTGCAGGACTTGGGCAGCACAGTCTCGTGAATCATGGTCACTCGGGATGAGTGAGGGTTGAGTTTGCTATGGGTTGAAGGTAGTTGTTATTATTCCTGAGGCAATTTATGATGATAAAAGAAGATAGGTTGATTAGCCATGGTTGAAATGGCAAATTGCAGTAGTGATCGGTTCCTTTGATGTGATTTAGTTATGCATATGGTTGATGCCGGTGTGTGCGGGGCTTGTCGGTCGTCGTAACAGATTTTATGTGGGAACATTTGAGTGCTATGGCATGTCAGGTATAGGCGGAGCCCGGAAGGGTTATGGTGGTATAGACTACCACTTAAGGATTTGCATGATTGGGTGATAATGGGAATTCACTCGTGTGTTGAGATGGTACTCTTGAATGGAGTCAAGTAAAAAGTTTCTATATGATGAAGTGTTCACCCCATTGGTGGTTCGGAAGTTATGATGGAATTCTTGCACTACCTCGTATTGGCATGTTAGGTGCGGTAAGCAGTATGTAACTGGGAGTAAGAATCGAGATTTAGGTCCGATGTTTATAAGTATGTCATGAGCTCGGAAGAGCAAGACAAAGTGATTTAAAAGTTTAGAGTAAGCTGGTATTATCTTCAGTGTAACCTGAGTTTGATATTCGATGAAAGAAGCTTTGTACCCTGGTCATGGGTTCTCGATGTGTTTTGCAGCCTTAGTATTGTTGGTGTTATGGATGGGCAGACTTCTTGCCTTGTGTGGAAGGTCGTGGAAGCATGACCGCGAAAAGATTGTGTAAACTATGACATGTAGTCACTTGATGGATTTCAGATTTAGACTGAGTATAAAGAAGTGCAATATTTCTTAATTGAGAATTTACGCCTAAAGGGCGTTCGGTTCAGTTGATTATGGATTATGGGGTGTTAGTCCTGGTGATGATGGTTGTTCTCGTGTATTATGAGAGAAGGTGGGTTAATATAGAACCAGGCAAAAGCTATTAGCTTAGTTGGTGTGAGAAAGGTATCTTGATGTTTGTGGATGGATTTAAATATGATTTTGGGCTCCGTATGAGCCGGGCATGTTCCTTTCAGTAAGATCGCTTTCATGGAAAGGTATTAGAACAACGGGTGTTGTTCCATCTTCGTCAGATTCATGTGTCATCGTGATTGTGTCGTGTGAGTTATGAAACGGCTTTGATAATTTCTTATGTGTTGAGGTCCCGCGTAGTGGGGATGTTATGTGAGTAGGATAGCTCTCGAGATCCAGAGTATATATATATATATATATATATATATATATATATATATATATATATATCGCACCTGAGTTGTGCTTGAGTTATGTACCCTACGGCTTTATTAGTCTCCCCAGGACGGTATTATGCACTTAGCATGCTTGTGATCGATATTCAGTAATTTGTAATAGTGAGCGATTCCGCTCCGTGTGTATTTCCTTATGTGAGTTTTATGATAGGATCGGGTGGCACACCCTCACGTGTATGTTATTCGGACCGGGTTGCACGCTGCAACAACGTGATGATGAGAAGGGTTGAGATGTATTCATTTTCTTGTGCTTTATTTTCTATTTTCTGGTAAGAATTCATATTAGTTGTGTGAGCTGAATTGTTCCGTCCTGAGTCGTTTCTTATTATCATGTTCGAGTTATGGCCTATTGGCGCGATGTGGTATCATGTGAGGCTGTTGGTCATGTTTTGGGTGATTTGCTGCCTGAGCAGTTCATACTGGGTGAGAAGAGATTATTGGACCAGGGATCAGTACGATAAGGTTATGCGAAGTGTATATTAAAGGACAAATACCATCGTTCATGTTTATAATGAAAGTGACGATTCTAGTCAAGATAAAGTATTCAAGGATTTGTTAACTCTGCAGTTGAGTGTGAATTTCTGCGCATTCCCTCTGTTGTGGTTGTATCGTCAGCATTATAGCAGGATGTATGCATATTTGTTATGAGGTGCATTGGGAGCATCAGATTCGTGGAATTTTGGCTATTAAGGTTCAGGGAGCGTCATTGTGGTCAGACGATGAGTTACGCGCTGCATGGCGCCGATTCAGCAAGGGTATGCAGTTATGATCTGGTATATCGTGTGCTATTTGATGCAGTGCTTATATATATTGAAACTAGGCCTGGCTAAGGAAATTTTAGGTGTTTGAATGAATTCTGAGCTTATTATATGGATAAATAAGAAATCTCCAGATTTGATCAAGCTATTGTGCTCGACTGGGTTGTGGTAGCACGGGCAGGTGCTCGGGATGTTAAACAGTGATTTCAGGAAACTCCAGAGAAGTTCTAGCACGTTCGAGGACGAACGTCGGTTTAAGTGGGGGGAATGTAACGATCTGACCGGTCGTTTTGTGCTCTAGCGCGTCGTTCAGCGGTTCGAAGTCATGAGTATCTTTGTTTCAGGTATTATGACCCGTGGTCATGATCGGAATTGAATTCCAGGAATTTTAGAATTGATTTGGAAAGAAAATTATCATTTCAGAAGCCTTAAGTTGGAGAAATCAATTAAGATTGGAATTTTGAGTAAACGATCTCCGAATCAGGATTTGAAGGTTCCAACAGGTTTGTATGATGATTTCAGACATAGGTGTATGTCCGGATCAGGTTTTCGATTCCCCGGGAGCGTTTCGGCATATATTGTGGAAGTTAGCATTTTAAAAGGATTTCATGAATTTGGGCTTGAAGTGCATATCAGTGAGGTTGGTGTCCGTTTGGGATTCCAAGTCTCGGAATAGCTCCGTGTGGTAATTCTGGAATTGGGAGCGCGATCGGAAGTGAATTTGGATGTTCGTAGGTCATTTTGGAGTCATTTGGCTAAAGAAAGAAATTTGAATGTTTTTGAGAAATCCGACCAGAAGTGGAATTTTTTATTTCGAGGCCGGAATGCGATTCCGGAAGTTGGAGCAGGTATGTAATGCTGAATATGACTTGTGGGCAAAAATTTGGGGTCAATCAGACATGATTTGATAGGTTTCGGCATCGGATGTAGAAGTTAGAAAATTCTAAGTTCATAAAGTTGGGATTTGAGTGCGATTCGTGGTTTTGATGTTGTTTGATGTGATTTGAGGCCTCGAGCAAGTCCGCATTATGTTTTGGAACAGGTTGGTATGATTGGACGGGGTCTCGGGGGCCTCGGGGGCCTCGGGTGGATTCTGGGTGGTTAACGGTTCAAAGTTGAAATTGGAAAAGGGATGAAGCTGTTGTCATCTAGTGTAACCGAACCTGCGAAGTTTTGACCGCAGGTGCGGAGCCACAGGTGCAGCTTGGGAGTCGCAGGTGCGAGTGTGGGCTTGGCTTGGTTGAGAACCGCAGGTGCAATGGATATTCCGCACCTGTGAAGCCGCAGGTGCAGGAAGTAGGGCGCAGGTGCGATTTGGCTGGAGTAGAGGGAAACCGCAGGTGCGGGTGATTTTGTCCGCAGGTGCGGAAATCGACCTGGGAAGAATGTTTTAAAACAAGAAATTCGGTTCATTGTCTTCATTTTTTCTTCATAGGATAGGCGATTTTGGAGAGCTTTCAAGGGAGATTTCACCAAGCATCAAGAGGTAAGTAAATTCCTCCTGTTTTTGAGTTAAATGCAAGATTTTTACATAGATTTGGTAGTGGAAATTGAGGAAACTTACGGAAATATTGACGAAACTTAGAATTATGGGAATTTGGATTTTAGACACGAATTGAGCATTCATATTAGAGTAAGTTGTATATTTGAGTCAGTAACGCTATGGGTAGGGTATATCTTCAAGAAATTTTTGATTCCGGGCATGTGGGCCCGAGGGCCCTTTAGTCATTTCACTGAGCGGAGTTGGGAAAGTATATAATTTGGAATTGCTGCAAATACTAGAGTATATTTTAATTGGTTTATTTGTTGTTTGGATAATTTCGGAGCGTTGTGCGACGTTTGGAGTCATCGAAAGGGCTTGGAGGCCGATTAAGGAATTTCAGAGCAAAGTAAGTCTCCTTTCTAACTTTGTGAGGGGGAATCGTCCCCCTAGGTGAATTAATTCAGTATATGTTATTATCTTCGTGGGTTACGTACGCACGAGGTGACGGGAGTCCGTGCGTAGCTACTATTATGCCATGTCCGGGTAGCCTAGGACCCACTAGCATTCTTTATGTGTGTACCTGTAACCCTTCATGTAATATTAAACAGCTAATATGACCGAAAATGTGATTGAACGTTTAAAAGAGAACTAGAGTTCATATTGTTAACCTTCTAAAAAGAGAATTGTTTCCGCTGTGAATATATGTGTACCTGGACTGGGTTGTATAATGGAGTATTAATAAACTGGACAAATAAGTTTCAAAAAGAAAGATTTCAAACCTATATTTCATGTTTCTTTTAATAAAGACTTTACCATTTTCCTGAGAAAAACGGTTTTCTTGATAAAATACGAATTTATTATGTGGATATGTAACTTTGGGTGCCTGAGTATCTTGAGTGATTTGCGAGCAGGAACCCTGTATTAGTGTATGTATTCTTATGAGCACCTGAGTCGCATGTATGGTTCGCGAGTAGGCTAGCCGTATTAAATTGAGAGATGCACTTTTGGGATAGGCTGATCGATCCTCGGCAGTGCATTGAGAGATTGAGAGACGCACTTTTGGTAAGGGCTGTTCGATCCTCAGCAGTGCGTAGAGAGATTGAGAGATGCACTTTTGGGATGGGCCGATCGATCCTTGGCAGTGCATTGGGAGATTGAGAGATGCACTTTTGGTACGGGCCATTCGATCCTCGGCAGTGCATAGAGAGGTTAAGAGATGCACTTTTGGGAAGGGCCGATCGATCCTCGACAGTGCATAGAGAGGTTGAGAGGTGCACTTTTGGTACGGGCCGTTCGATCCTCGGCAGTGCACAAGCGTGACTATATTATGACTCCAGCCACTTGTCTTACCCTTGTGTGCGCATGACTATTTGGTACTATTCTATTGGTATTGGCTGACATGTATTTGGGAAAAAGGAAAGTGTACATTGTTGTTTATTCTCAGTGGTTACCTGGATTTCTGTACTTGATATGTACTCGTTACTCACAGTCTTACATGTCTACTGTATTTCATCATATTCTGTCATATATTATATTGTCGGAATTAGTAAGAGTCTAATTTGACCCCTCGTACCTCTCTGAGGTTAGGCAGGCGACTTACTGAGTACACGTTGTTTTGTACTCATGCCACACTTGTTGTGCATTTTTATTGCACAGGTACTATCATAGCAATGTGTAGGATTCAGAGACTTAGGCGAGCTGCACCATCTGGACAGGCTTGAAGGTGACTCTGCCAGCTGGACAGTATGAAGGTGACTCTGCCACCTGCGGATCGCCTCGCACGAGGTGACGAGAGTCCGTGCGTAGCTACTACTATGTTATGTCGGGTAGTCTTTAGGACTCAGAAGCATGCTTATATGCCTTACTTGTATCCCTGTATGTATTCCTAGTTGATTATTATCCTTGAAATAGTATGAGAAAATAGAAGGTTACGTTTAAATCTTGATGTTGCCTTGATTCTTGTTTTCCAAGTATAAACTCTATATTTTCCTGAATTTCCTGATAATTCTGTGTATGTATACGAGCACCCGTGTCGCATGTATGATTCTTGAGCGGGGTAGCCTTATATTATGTCAACCACATCGCATGATCGATTCGCGAGTGGGGTAATAGATGCCTCTATGGTTCGAGTCGTTCGACCCTTCGCCAGTGCACATTTAATTTTTGCATCGCTTCGGCCGTACGCCTCGGCATACTATATGCTATGTATTTGACTGAGAGTCTTATTATTATTATCAAACGAATTATTCTATGTGGAAGGGGACTTTGGACTTTTATTATAATTGTTACTTGGCACTTGCGGGTAGATGGTAGTTCATATGCTTGATATTCCATGTCTACTTGATTTCCATAGTCGCTAATCCTGATTAAATTTGTTTAATTATATTGTTTCTAATGACCCTAGTGAGTAATATGTCTACCTCTCATAGAAAATGAAAATTTAGAAAGGAGAGTTGTATTCCTTGCTTTCTCGTTTCCAGAAAGATAAACCATTCAGCATTTGGATAATTGTACAGAAAGTTACGATCGATTGACTAAAGGCTGGTAAAGCTGTTTTTAAGATTTCCCCAATAATTTCTTATGCGAGGAGCCTATTTTGGAAGCTTATATATCGAAATCTGTAAGGAATATGAAAGTTTGCAAAACATGAAAGTTGTAATACTTTGATTCTAGTTTCCATAAAGTTAAACCATTAATCATTTAGATATTTGTACAGAAAGTTATGATTGACTGAACAGGGGCTGGTAAAGCTATTTCTAGTGAACTTTTAGTGACGAAAATGGACTTTTAGTGGCGGATGGGGCAGAAACTTAAGGACCAAAAATGCTTTCCTTCATTTTCGTTTTGGATTTTTGGAGCATGGTTCTTGGGGATTTTTTGACGATGTTCTTTATCCTATATTGATTATATTTCATGATTCCATACTCATTTACATCATGAATCCATGAATTTATTGAAGAAAAATCTGATTTTTAACAAATCTTCCAAAAACAAAAATTTAAGATTTGAAAGCCAATTCGATGTCGGAATTCGATAATTTTTGCATGGTTGAACTCATATTAGAATGAGTTGTCAGATTTGTTGAGCTTCCTCGGATTCCGAGACGCGAGCCCCGCATGCTATTTTTGAGTTAAATTTCAGATTTTAATCCGAAAAATTAGTAAATTCATATGAAATTAATTCCTACAATTTGTATTGAGTATTTCGAATTGTTTATGAATAGAATTGAGGCTTTCGGACACGAATTTGCGAAGCAAAGGTTTATTGGGATCTTGAATTTGGTTATGGAGCGAGGTAAGTCTCCTTTCTAACCTTATAAGAGGGAATTGTCCCCATAGGTGAAATAATTAAATACGTGCTGCTATATGTGGGGACTACCTACGCACGAGGTGACGGGAGTCCGTGCGTAGCTACTATTATGCTTATGTCCGGGTAGTCTAGGACCCAAAAGCATGTTTTATTTGCCATACTTGTAACTTTATTGATCAATTTGGAAACGATTAAACCTTATCGAACTTGGTAAATGAATTTCTGGAAAAGATTTAAATACTATCTTCGCGTCCATTAAAAGAGAATTTTATCACCTCCTTGGGTAATTGTTTTCCTGATAAAATGTGAATTTATTATGTGAATGTGTGTATCTATGAGTACCTTAGTCGCATGTATGATTTGCGAGCAGGGTAACTCTATTATTTATATATGACCGCGTCGCATGATCGATTCACGAGCGGGGTAATAGATGCATCTATGGTTCGAGCCGTTCGACCCTTCGGCAGTACACAGTTTACATTTATCATTGGTTTGAGTCGTTCGACCCTCGGCATTTCTTGCGCAGGATATTTGTTGAGTACTTTCTGAGTTTTTTTTTAACTGTTTACTTGCCTTGAATTATAAGTTGTCAACTGAATGATGAAGATTTAAAGTTTGTAAATGTGGAAGAAGTTGTTATTTTCTATCACTATTTGTTAATTATCTATGATATCCATGCTTAGAAAGTGTCAAATTCGACCTCTCGTCACTACCTCTTCGAAGTTAGGCGGGATACTTACTGGGTACACGTTGTTTTCGTACTCATACTACACTTTCTGTGTATTTTTGTTGCACAGGCACATGTATATCTAGTGGCCCCGCTTGACGCAGTGGCATGACTAATATGGGGACTTAGGTGAGTTGCTCCTCTCGAGATGACCCACAGCTAGCAGAGTCTCCTTCAGAGTATTATGTTGTACTTTCTTTACTATCGCATTTGTATTCAGTACGGTTGCTGTATTTTATTTTACTTCCTAATAAATGTTCATGCACTTGTGACACTGGGTTCTGGGATGACTTTGGGATTTAATTATTATTTGAATTTAGTAAGACACTGTTATTTGCTCAGTAAATTTCATTAATTATTATTTAATATAGTGAAAATAAATCGTTTCAAAAGATTAAAAATAGAGATTCAATCAACTTTTTGTGTTGTCTTGCCTGACAATGATGTCCGGCACCATCACGACCTTATGGATTTGGGTCGTGACAACATGGTATCAGAGCACTAGGTTCCCGTAGGTCTCACGAGCCATGATCAAGTCTAGTAGAGTCTTGTGGATCGGTACGGAGACGTCTGTACTTATCTTCGACAAGCTACAGGGTTGTAAGGAGTACTTCACTTCTTGATTCCTTATCGTGCGGTTTGATTCCTTTGAGGCTTATGCCTACATTTTTTCTTACTCAATCTTACACGTCAATGCTTGCTAATTGAGAATTTGAGGAATTTTAATGGTACTACAGTTATGGTGCGTGAGGTTTTTCCATTCAGAGTTGGTTGAGGCTATTGTCGTTGCTCTACAGAAGGATATCATGTTATTTCAGCTCGGTAGCTGCACTTCTGAGAGATTTGAGGTTATTCGCAGATTTGCGATGATGCTTATGTTTGATTATCACACAGTATTGATGTGATGGTAGGATGCTTGCCCATACGTCGGGGCAATGAATGACATGATAGGAGTTCTACTCAGAGCATGATTCCGAGAATACAGTATTTTATTTTTGGTGGAGGAAAGGCAATTGGACTAGAATTGTTCGAGTTTGGGTTGATAGAGTAATAAGCCTTGGTGTTTTCAAGTGAGGTGGAATCTTCATCTGTGATGTGGTAATCTTCATCTTTGATCAAATAGAATGTGTTAATTTTGTCAGTGTTCTGATCTTCTTCAGATTTTCCTTCGTGGCACGCTATTGTGAAATGGTCTCTGAGAAGCGGTTGTAAGAGATCACGGTGTGTAGTGGTTCATGATCAGATCAGTGTTTCTAGCGTTGGCGGCTCGAGAAAGATGATCTTCTGAGAGTTTTGATGTTGTGGTGGTTTACTGGTTTGAGTTCTACAGAGAATGATATTTATTTGAGGCAACAACTGGGAAGCATACGATGAGGAAAGACACATGGGGAGTGTCAGGCAATGGTTAAATTTGTAGAAGGCCAGGTGTAAGAAGCGGAAGTCGAACAGATGCTTAAAGGAGTGAGTTTGACCAAAATGGGAGAGTGGAAGCGTAGCATATGATTTCTATGGTAAGATAGCTGCATATCTTGAGGAGAAGTTTGGAGCGACTTGAGAATTTTAGTGGACGGTGATTGGGTCCACGGGCTTAAATTGAAATATTGGCTATTTCGGCAGAAGATTAGATACAACATAGAGGAGTTGTTCGATATGAAGAAGGATGCAGCATAGCTGTGAATTAGAAAATATTGTCGCGCATTTAGTAGATGTCCATGAGGAGCGGACGGACTGGGAGTCGGAGGGGTGATAGACTTAGAAGAGCCCCTCGAGACTTAGCGCCATCTTATACTCCGACTAGGAGTCGGAGGGGTGATAGACTTAGAAGTCTAGGATCTACTCCTTCGAGGGGCTCTTCTTCTTCTCAAATAGTACCTCCCCCTTCCACTAGATCTCCAGTTCCCCGAGATTTAGGGTTTCTCGATCTTTGTCTAGGGGTAGAGGCGAACGCCTTCGTGAACCTGGACTCGATGAAATTGTCCCTGCTGAGTTTGTTTTTGCTAGGGATAGTCAAGTTCTTGTAGATCAATCTTCTTCTCTTGATAGTGTAAAAAGATATCCAACCCTTATAACTGAGGGTCAGATTTCCCTTGTTCGAAGGGAGTGCTTCTGGAAATCTGACTTTCCTGTCTATATTCTGAATAGTAATCAAAGAATAACGTCTTACAAGACGGAGTATTCTTTTGTCTATACGTATCCTTTCACTTTAGGGTTTAGACCCCCTATTGACCCAGTTATAATCGAGTTTTGCCATTTTTTCAATATCTGCTTAGGACAAATCGGTCCGCTTATGTGGCGAGTTGTCGCATGCCTTAGGAGTTTGGCTTCTTTAGCCTCGATTCTTTTTACCTTCAACCATCTTATTCACCTCTACTCTCCTACCTTATTTCGTGAAGGGGTTTTTACTCTGACTGCTAGAAGCAAAAGAGTGTTAGTAACTCCTGGAGACGATAAGGATAGGGGTTGGTACCTTCGGTATTTCCTTGTAACCACTGCTGGTTTAGTGGGTGAAGAAAATCTTCCCTTCCCTAAGAAGTGGAATCGCGCACGTGAGTATGCTTTAGCTCACATTTACTTTTTCTTGTTTCGACTTGAGATGTTTTATTTAACACGTGTCTGTTTATTTTTCTCCTTTCAGCAATCATGAATACTGTCGAGAATGTCTCCGATATTCGTGATTGGGTAGAAAAAGTGTTATCTGTTGCTCCTTCTAAAGAAAGATCATGGAAGTACCTCTATGGGAGGTACGGTTGGCAAGTAAAGACCCACGGTAAGTGAAGCTTTTGTTCTTGCTTCTTTCCTTACTCGAGTCTTTTTTCTTTTGGTCGTTTAACTTTTTCCCTTTTTAATAGGATTCTCTGCTCGTGGGGTGTCTGCTTCCTCTATCCCGAAGATGTCCTTGGCTCAAGCCCAGGAAATTATCATTGGTTCATGTTCCACGAAGAGGAAGATTAGTGAATCTCATTCCGTGGAGGAAGAGGAAGAGGGTGCTTTAGTGCACAGGCCACGGAGAAGGCGAATGGTTTTAGATGACAAGCCTGCTGCCTCAACCTTTCCTTCCGTGTCTGCGATCGAGCCCCCTGTCTTTGATGATGTTTCACATTCCTCTTTTCGTGATGGTATTGATCTTGCTCCTGACGGCGTCCCTTTGGTTTTTGTCTTTCCCGCTTCTTTGAGAGAAGTTGCTTCGTCTATTCCTTTGGCTATCTCAACTTTTGCTGCTGCTTTGCCTGTAACTTCTTCAACCCTTCAACTTTTCGTGCCTGGTCCTTTTCGCGTGGCTTCTCCAGCTCCTCAACCTTTCATGCATGTTGCTGCTCCATCTGTGCCTGCTTCCATGCCTTCCGTTAGGGAAGTAGGATCTTCCAGCAGAGAGATGCGGCAGGTGGTAATAGAGGTTCCAGCTAGGGAAACCTTTTCAAGAAGACGGGTGAGCCTGAAGTGTGGATCAATCCTTTGATAGGTCCTGCTGAAAAAGCAAACNAAGAGACAAGAGAGTTGCAGGCAGAAGTTGATAATTGGAAAGCACAGTATGATAGCCTAAGGATTGACATGGACGCTTTAGAAGAGGAGAGGAGTACCTTGAAGCGGAAGATGAGACTTATGGCAGCAGAATTAGCAGTGGAGCGGGCTTCTTGCAGTCAAGCTGAAAAAGACAAGAGTGTTCTGGAGTCTTCGTTCGCGGAGCAGCTGTCCCATGCTCAGAGGAGATTAGAGACTTGAAGAACTTGCTGGGGCAGAAGGAAGAATACTCAGGCGAGCTCATGAAATCACTCATTCGTACTCAATAAGATCTTCGAAGGGCTTTAGACAAATCTCAAGCTTTAGAGGAGTTGATTGTTCCATTAAGGGCCGCTCATGAAGCTACAGAGGTGGAGAAGGACAGGCTGAGAGCTGAGCTTCAAGTGTGGGCACAAGATTATGAATATTTGGAAGAGGTGGCTGATGTCGATCTGAGCTAGGCGTATATGAATTCTCGCCTCGACACATTGATGGAAGTGAGTCAAGAGGGTTTCGACCTTAGTGCTAAAATAGCCAAAACTAAGGAAGCCATGGAGAATGCTCAACAATGTCATAACCTCTCTTCACCTGATGGTGAGATTCTAGCCGCTCATGCCTCTTCATCCTCAGTTGCTCCCGCTCCTTCTGCCACTGAAGTCAGCCCCTCTTCTTAAAAAGATCTAGTTGGTTTATCCTTTTTTTTCTTTTTCTTTGTATCAATCGGTGGTTACCCCCAGTCCATCAGGGGTAAATTTGGATCCTTTAAGTCCCAAAATGACAACTTAGGGGTACCACAATGTAAATATAAAAATCTTATACGGCTAAGTACAAGTTAATACTTAGTTTTAGCCGTTTTAATATATAAATGTTAGTTTGACTTTTGTTGAGTTTTTGTTTCACTCTCTAAGTCTTTTGCATGCTTTATTTTTTGAGGTTTTAGTTTTACCTTCGAGTTTTTGCATGTGGTATGTTTTAGACTACTCGTACCTTTTTTATAAAAGGCACGGTGTCATATTAAATGTGTGCCTTTTTGTAATAGGAATAGTTTATGGAAGAGGGCCCTTTATAATTGACATGAAGAAGACGTATCAACTTCATGATAATGCAATAGAGTGATAGGAATTTTACACATGTTTAAGAATGTTTCCAAGGAAAGGTTTTTGTTTGAACTTCCATGACATTTTACATGTGTTTGGTTATCGTCTAAAACTCACGTTTGCAACTGTTTTTGTTTAACAAATTTAATATACTCTTGTATTTCGTAACTGTTTTTCATAGGTAACAATTTTTCGATATTAATACAAGGAAATAATTGTTTTTCACTAGTAACAGATTTTATAAAGATTGGGGTTTTTACCCGTAACTGTTTTGGAAACAGTTTTCTAATAAGTACGAGGGAAATGTTTTCTTATTCGTAATTGTTTTTATTTGATAAAAGTTTCTTGAACAAATACAAGGGTTTAGATCTTTCATCCATAACTATTTTATTCGAGAACAGTTTTTTGAATGAGTATATTGATGATGATCTTTTACCCCTAACTATTTTTGTTACAACAGTTTTGAATAAGTATAAAGATGTACATTTCTTTCTCGTGACTAACATTTTTCCTTTCAAACTGAATATGTTTGAAGGTTTTTGCTTTTTGCATTAGGTTTTTGATAGTCTTCTTTGCTTCATCTTAGTCTTCCATATTGTATAGTCCCCCAATTTTGAGCTTTGAAGAATGAAATCTCGAGCACTTGATTATTTCTTTCCTTGTGGTCCTTTTCCTGAAGGGAAAACATTACGGACTCGAAGGTATATAGTTTTTTAGATGATGACTGCTTAACCCCTTTTAACACGTCCATTAGAAACTGTAACCCTAAACCGGGAATTGTGTTATTTCCTCGCATCTTTGCTGGTCTAATATCATCATTTGGTGATGGGTTAGCTTTGTGCCTATCATCTAAAAAAGTTAGTAAAATTTTTAAATGTTCAAAATAGGGGGTATTCTTTTCTTTTTAGAAGTAATACTTCTTTAGATGGATGGCATTCCAGCTTGTTGGTAGAACGCTGCCGTCCATAGCTTCCATCTCATAGGCGCCTTTTTCTAGCTATCCCTCGGATTTTGTAAGGTCCTTCCTAGTTTGGATTTAGCTTTCCTGCACCTGCTTCTTTTGTTGATTGAAAGACCTTTTTGAGGACAAAGTCCCTAATTTTAAAGTACCTGGGATGAGCTTTACGGTTGTAATAACGCTCTATGATTTGTTTTTGAGCTGCCATCCGTATCAATGCTGCTTCTCTTCGTGGTTCGAGCAGGTCCAGGTTGGTCCTTAATTCGTCAATGTTTTCACCTTCCATGTCCATCGAGAACCTTATACTTGGTTCGCCAATATCTACAGGTATTAAGGCTTCTGAGCCATAAACAAGTGCGAACGGAGTTTCTCCCGTGGCTATTTTTGAAGTCGTTCTGCATGGCCATAGTACCTCTGGTAATTCATCAGGCCAGTTTCCTTTGGATTTACCCAGCCGCTTTTTTAGATTGTTGATGATGACCTTATTTGTTGACTCATCTTGACCATTAGCCACGGGGTGGTAAGGCGTTGAGGTTATTCGCTTGATTTGCCAACTTTCGAAGAATTATATGATTTGTGAGCCTATGAATTGTGGGCCATTATCACACACGATCTCCTTTGGTATTCCAAAGCGGCATATTATGTTTCTCCATAAGAAGCTTTTAACTTCCTTTTCTCGCACTTGTTTGAACGCTTCCGCCTCTACCTATTTTGTAAAATAGTCAGTTAGTATTAGTAAAAACCGTACCTGTCTTGTAGCTGTGGGAAGAGGTCCTACTATGTCCATACCCCATTTCACGAAAGGCCATAGGGATATTATTGGATGTAATAATTTCGCTGGTCGATGCATGTTATTGGCAAACCTTTGGCATCTGTCACATTTGGATACGAAATTCTCGGCTTCCTCTTCCATCTTAGGCCAATAGTATCCAACTCTGATTAGTGTTTTCACTAAGGATCTAGCCCCTGAATGATTTCCACAGTATCCTTCGTGGAATTCTTTCATCACAAATTCCGTTTGGTTAGGTCCAAGGCATTTAGCTAGGCGTCCCTCGAACATCTTGCGATAAAGTAAGTTGCGAATAAGGCAGTACCGTGCAGCTTTGCGGCGTAGTGTTTGAGCCACTTTCCAGTCTTCAGGCACGGTGCCATTTCGCAAAAAATTAAGAATTTTGTTTCTCCAGTCCCAAGTTAGGTTGTTGAAAGTTACCCTATTCCTGTCCTGGTCTATTATTGAATGAAATAATTGAACGACAATTGCATTGTCTTTGTTGGTTACTTCCGTGACTGCTGCGAGGTTAGCTAATGCATATGCCTCTGCATTTTCTTCTCTAGGTATTTGCACTACCTTCCATGTTTTGAATTGTCTCATGAGCTCCCGTGCTCTTTCAACATACTGTTGCTTTCTAGTCTCTCGTGCAGTGTAAGTCCCCTGTATCTGATTTACTACCAGTTGGGAATCGTTGTTGATCACAATTTGCTCGATTGAGAGCTCCCGTTCAAGTTCAAGTCCTAAAATAACAACTTTTTACTCTACTTCATTGTTAGTGATATGATAACACTTTATAGCTTGCCGTGTCTTTTCACCCGTGGGTGATATCAAGACTCTGCCTAAGCCAGCACCTTTTACATTTGAAGAACCATCAGTGAACAAGGTCCACATGCCTAGATTAACACCGTTAAAGAGTTGTAACTCTTTTTCTACTTCAGATACAATGCCATTATTAAAGTCAGCAACAAAATCAGCTAGTATTTGAGACTTAATTGCAGTCCTAGGCTGCTAAATTATCTCATGCTCACTTAGTTCTATGGCCCATTTGGCTAATTTTCCTGACAATTCTTGTTTACGCAAAATATTTCGGGTGTCATTGAAAATAGGGTCGTAATTTTCTATATGTCATTATGAAAGCTAAAGCTAATTTTTCCAGATGCGAATATCTAGTTTCAGNGTCACAACAGTGATTGGGTGGCATTGAAAATAGGGTCGTAATTTTCTAGATGCCATTATTAAAGCTAAAGCTAACTTTTCCAGATGTGGATATCTAGTCTCAGCATCTAGCAAAGTTTTACTTACATAATAGATAGGTGATTGTTTACCTTTTTCTTCTCTTACCAATACTGCACTTACAGCAATTTTTGAGACAGCTAAGTAGATGTACAATCTTTCCCCTTCTTTTGGCTTTGAAAGCAGTGGTTTTCGATAGATAAATCTTCAGGTTCTTGAGGGCTTACTGACATTCTTCAGTCCATTCAAACTGATTCTGTTTTTTGAGAACTGAGAAGAAGTTAAAACTTTTTTCGGAAGATCTAGAAATAAACCTCCCCAAAGCTGTTATTCTTCCTGTCAGTCTTTGAAACTCCTTTTTATTTGTTAAAACATCAGGTATTTCCTCTATGGCTTTAATTTGAGCAAGATTTACCTCTATTCCTCGATTTGATACAAGGAAACCAAAAATTTGCCTGATTGCACTCCAAAAGCTCATTTCTATGGATTCAACTTCATATTATACCTGTGTAAAATATCAAAAGCAGTAGATAGGTGCTGGAAATGATCTTGTGCTTGTGTTGATTTTACCAACATGCCATCGATGTACACTTCCATCATTTTTCCTAGATGTTCTTGGAACATCTTGGTCACTAGCCTTTGATAGGTGGCTCCAACGTTTTTTAGGCCAAAAGGCATGACTTTATAACAATAAGTTCCCCTATTCGTGATAAATGAGGTTTTTTCCTCGTCTAAAGGATCCATTTTAATCTGGTTATAACCAGAATATGCATCTAGAAAGCTTAATAGTTCATGACTTGTGGTAGCATCAATCATTTGATCTATATGAGGCAATGGGAATGAATTTGGGGCATGCTTTGTTTAAATCAGTATAATCTACGCATACTCTCCACTTGCCATTCTTTTTAGGTACTACCACAGTGTTTTCCAACCAGTTAGGGTACGTTACCTCTCGTATTGAACCAATCTTCAAGAGTTTCTATACCTCTTCTTCGATCACTTGGTTCTTGAATGGTCATTGCTTTCTTTTCTTCTTCTTAATAGGTACGAAGGATAGATATTCATTTAGTTTATGAGTCATCACTTCTGGTGGGATGCCTATCATATCTGAGTGGGACCACGCAAAACAGTCTGGGTTAGCCTTTAATAATCAATTAACTTACCTTTTCGAGTGGGGCTTAGCCTCGTGCCTATATACACTTTCTGCTCAGGTTTTTGTTCAGATAACGGAACAGCTTCGAGCTCCTCCGTAGTTGTTTTGATGTGCTCATCTTCCTCCGGTTCATGAATGACGTCTGGTCTGGAATCCGCATTTCTGTGGTATAATACACCTTCCGTGGTAACTTGCCTCTTATTCTCGTAAGTATTTTATTTCGTGCCTGTTTGGGAGATTTCCTTATCTCGTAATTCTTCCACCTCTATTTTCTTGTTGTAGTGTACCACATAATTTATATTTTTTGCGGTCTGCTGATCTCCTTTGATTTGTTGAATCCCTCATTCAGAGTTACTTGATGCAACGTGGAGGGTATCGCTTTCATGTCGTGGATCCATGGCCTTCCATTGATCACGTTATAAGCCATGTGAGTATCGATGACTTGGAACCTAGCTCTTTTGATCACCCCCTCAGCATAAGTGTTGAGCTCAATTTCTCCTTTTGTTATAACCATAGAGTTATCAAACCCGGATATGGCTCATGCTTTTGGGATTGCTTGATTCCCCAGTAGCATTTCTTCCATGACTCTTAGCAAAATGATATTGACTGAACTACCTGGATCAATCAACATTTTTTCACGTTAGTGTCATGAATAAGTAGAGATATTACCAGGGAATCGTTGTGCGGAAGCATTAATCCGCTGCTATCTGCATCATCGAAGGTTATATCGTCTTCTCCACGAGCACATTTCCCGTGTGTAATTGTGAACCTTGTGGTTGTTTTGAAAATCACTCTGTTTACTTCTTCACCCCTGTGTATTACGTTAACGGTTCATTTTGGAGAAGGAGGCTTTGGGGGCCCCTGCATGTTCCTCATATGCCTGTTTACCTATATCACTAAACAATTCTGTTAAATAGCCCTGTTTTAACAAATTTTCTACTTCACCTTGTAAAAATCTGCAATCCGCAGTTTTGTGCCCATGATCGTTATGAAATTCACACCAGTGATCTGGGTTTCTTCTACTTGGATTTGACCGCATCTCTTTGGGCCACTTAACCTTGTCTCCCATGTTCCTCAATATTGAGACAAGTTCAGTAGTACTTACATTAAAGGTATGATCCCCAATTTGAGTACTACCTCTAGGTCGTTCATCTCGATCTTTTCTGGATCTAGACGAGGATGAGATTACATCTCCTCCTTGTAGTCTATAGTCCGACCTAGTTTTTTTGAACCTGGGGTGGATATCGCGTCCCGAGGGTCCTAAGTAAGGATCGTACCTATTTTTACCTGATCTTCTATCTGATTCAGGACGTCTGGATCTGGAATGATCTTCATCTCTCGAACGAACAATGATATCTTCTTCTATTCTGAGTTTAGTGATGTACCTGTTATATACATCGTTCCATGTTGTGGCGGGGAATTCTCTTAGATTATCCTTAAGTCGCCTGGTGGCTTCTGAGCTTTTATCATTCAAGTTGCTCGCAAATGCCATGGCTGCCCAATTATCAAGCACCCTGGGTAACTGCATTCTTTCTCGTCGAAACCTATCTACAAACTCTCGGAGTAGTTCCGCGTATCCTTATTTTATTTTGAATATGTATTCCATTCTCTTCTCAACTTTTTATGCATCAGAGTGTGCTTTTATAAACGTATCTTCAAGCTCAGCAAAAGAGTCAATATAATTTTCAGGGAGAAGAGAATACCAGGTTAGAGCCCCTTTGGTAAGTGTTTCCCCAAATTTTTTGATAAGGACTGATTCAATCTCTTGTTTCGTTAAGTTGTTGCCTTTTACCCCAATTGTGAAAGAAGTCACATGGTCGCGTGGGTCAGTTGTTCCATCATATTTAGGAATGCCAGACATTTTAAACTTCTTGGGTATAGGCAAAGGTGCCGCACTTGGCTTACACGGTTGTTGAGAATATCTATCAACATCGATGCCTTTGATTACAGGTGGTACACCAGGAATTTGTTCGATGCGATCGTTCTGCTCCTTCATCTGTTTCTGCATGGTTAACAGTAAATTTTGTAATTCTGAGTTATTAGATATACCTGGTCTCGTTTCGAGAGATTCATTAGGAGTATCTCCTCTTCCCGAGTTTTCCAACCCAGATTGAGGATTTTCCATGGTGAGGATGTTATTGGGGGGTGGCGTTGGCGGTGTAGGCAATGCTGCTTGTAATCCTCTCACATATTCTTGCAAATCTTGGCTCACATACTATGCAATCTTTTGCTTTACATGATCTTGTTCCACATTTTGATCATTATTACCATGGTTGTTATTAGATCTTTCTAGGGATTGTTCCCTCGAACCACGTGGGGTTCCTGAAGGTGATGGAACTGGGGTTCCACTTCTTTGCTGGTTGTTGTCATTGGGGTTTGACATAATTCAAAGGATATCACTTGGAAAGTAAACAAAGATTATCAGATTCCCGGTAACGGAACCAATTTGTTTAACCAAAGAATTAGACCCTTTGACTAAAGCTTATTTTTAATATGAATACGGGTTACTGATAATCAAGATAATGGGAAAAATGAATAATAGACAATATTACAGAAATAAAAGATTGAAGTTGATTGTATTCGACAATCAGATGCCTTTACAAGTTGTATTCCCCTCCCTTATATAGGAGATTCTTATAATGTACGACTCCTGCTATAGTTACTCATTAATGACTAATTATGACATTAATGAGGCATTACAAAGGATAACAGTAATAGGGATTCAGTTACATAACGTTCGAGTAATCAATTGTGGATCCTTGAATCTGCCCGTAGCTTTGTCTAGATTCATTCTGACTGTGCCTCTCTCCCGTTTTGATCAATTTGAATTTCTCGTGGCTGATAAGTTCGTGGGTTTACTGAACCGTGCCTCTTTGTATCGTACCTCTTCAAAGAGTTACGTCCAGCTTTCATGTTTTCCTTTGTCCACGTGACTGGCTGAGTTTTCAAAAGCTGGCTTACGTGTGAAACTCTTTTTTACCAATACAAAGGTGTCAGTTGGTAAGTTTCGCAGTGGGTTATTACAGCTAAGGGAAGAAGACATGAGTAGTAATTGAGCATAGGATTTGATAAATGTATGTAAAGGTTCGCCTAATGGAATTAGGTTTAGGCTTTGGAAAGATTCAGGAATTATGCTTAGTATAGAGGTAATTTGAAAGGGAAGTGATTCAGTCGGGTGCTTTATTAAGATGAGTGTTCATGTGCCAGCGGAGCCTTGGAGTTGATTATATTCGGTACCAAGCCAGAGTGGGTGACTCTCAACAACGGTCCTAGTGAATTCAAATGTTAAAATGCGGTGCCTAGGAATTTCAAGCCCGCGAATTTGCAGCGGATTATGAAAAGAGGCCCAGAACGTTCTATGATATATTCGACTTGCAGTGTAGCATTTGGAGAAATGAGAGAAAGGCACTTCCGATTCCTAGAGAAATTGTCGGAATGGGTGCATTATTTGAGGAGGCGAGTATGCGCACAAGGAGAGTATGGGATTGTTGGTGGGATTTGAGATAGAACGGTCTCGTGGTACAAGGCCACTCGGGATGAGTGCGGATTGAGTTCGTTTTATATTGAATGGAGTTACTGTTATTTCTGAGGCAATTAAGGATAATTAGGAGAAGTTAGGTTGGTTAGCCATGGTTGAAGTGGCATGATGGTTGCGGTGATCAATTCCTCCAGCGTGATCAAGTTATGCATGTGATTTGTGACGGTACGTGCGAGGTTTGACGGTTGTCGTAATCAATTTTATTTGGCAATATTCAAGTATTATGGCCTGTTATACATAAGCGGATCCCGGAAAGGTTATGGCGGTTTACACCACTACTTGAGTATTTGTATATTATATAGTTATGAGGATTCGTTCACGTGTTGTTATGGTTCTCTTAGAATGAGCAAAGTAAAAAGTTTCAATGTGATGAAGTTTTCACCCTATTAATGGTTCAGGAGTTGTAATGAAATTCTTGTGCTATCATATATCGTCATGTTTGGCATAGTGAGCGGTATGAAATTTGAAAGGGAGGATCAAGGTTGTGGTTAGGTGTTGGAAAGGATGTCACGAGCTCGGATGAGCAGGAAGGGGATTTGAACGCATAGAGTAATATGGTATTGTCTTCAGCGTCACCTGAGATCGGTGATTTGTGAAGGAGGCCTTGCATCCTGGTTATGGATTCTTGATTTGCTTTACAGCGTTAGTGTGACCGGTGGCATGAATGTGCATACTTGCTACCTTGTGCGGGAGGTCGTGGAAGCATATCTCACGGGAAGATTGTACAAGTGAGGCATTGTAGTCACTCGATTGATTGAAGATTTAAACCGAGTAGGAAGAATGTGTAATATTTCTTATTTGAGAATTTATGCCTGGAGGGCGCTCGGTTCATTTGGTTTCAAAATATGGAAGTTGCTCCGGTTATGATGGTTGCTCTTGTGTGTTATGGACCCGTGAAAAATTAATAGCCTAGTACGGTGCGATCAGAATCGACTCGAGGTCTGTGGATGGATTTAAATATGAGTATGGGGCTCTATGTGAGCCAGATGTGTTCATTTCAGTATAGCGCTCCTCAAGGAGGAGTACTAGAACGTTGGATGTTATTTCGGCAGCTATTTCATATAATACTATATTGTGCCATGTGAGTTGTGAACGACTTGATAATTTTCTTATGCTTTGAGATTCCGCGTAGTGATGGTATGATGTTGAGTATGGTTTTATAAATCCTGTTTCTATGAATCCTGTTTTCCATTTTCTAAGGAAAGTTCATATCAGTGCGTGAGTTGAGTGGTCCCTTCCAGAGTTCACTTTCCTTATGTATCACATTCGAGTTGGGGCTTATTAGCACATCGTGGCATCATATGAGATTTTTACGGAGTCTGGGGTGGCTTATTACTTGGGCAGCTTATACTGGGTGAGAAGAGATTAATGGATCTAGAATCAGTGAAAGTAGATCATATGAAGTGTATCAAAGAGCAAACGCCATTAATTTATTCAGCATGAGGTAATGGCTCTTGTCAGGAGTATAGACTTAATAATTTGTTGTCTCGGCAGTTGGTTATGGATTTTTTTACACACATCTTCCGACATGGTGGTATTTTTAGAGTTGGAACAAGACTTATATATGTCATGAGGGTCATTGTGAGCATCAGATTCAGGGAATGTTGGTTATTATGATAAGAGAATGTTACTTGGGTCATGTGAATGATGTGGTGCATGATGTGGACTCAGCAAAGGTATGCAGTCATGTTCTGGTACATCGTGCGGTGATTGATATTGTGATCGTATATTGGAAACAGTCCTGGTAGAGAATTCCGGGTGTTGGAATTTGGTTTTAACGCTTATTTGGCTAAGGAAAAAGGGAAATCTTAAAACTTGTTCGAGCTAATATACTCAACTGGGTTATGGTAGCACGGGTAGGTGCACAAGGTGTTAAATAGTTATTTGAGACAACTCCAGCGTAGTTCTTGGCACGTTCGATGATGAACATAAGTTTAAGTGGGAGAGAATGTAATGACCCAACCGGTCATTTGTAGTTCTAGCGCATCATTCAGCAATTTGAGGCCCTGAGTAGCTTCACTTCAGGTATTATGACTTGCATGCGTGGTTGAAATTAAATTTCGGGAAGTTCAGAGTTGATTTAAAAAGAAAATTCTTATTTCGGGAGCTTTAAGTTGGAAGAATTGACTAAAGTGTGATTTTTGATCAAACGATCTCAGAATCAGGATTTGAAGGTTCCAACCGATTTTTATGATGATTTTGGACTTGGGCGTAATGTAACGACCCGACCGGTCGTTCCGTGAGATTACCTCGTTTCCCCTATTTCTACATTTGTATTCTGTCGCTATCTTGTTTTTGATGTGTTGGATCAATTGGTTTGGGTCCGGAGTGGTTATGGTGAGAGTTTAGGCATTTAGCCTTTTAAAGTAGCCTAATAGTTGAGAAAGTCAACTGAGAGTTGACTTATTGGTAAACAACCTTGGAATGCGGATTTTATGGCTCGAATAGCTTCGTTAGGTGATTTGAGACTTGGGAGTGTGTTCGGAATATTTTTGTGATGCCTGGTGTAGAATTAGGCTTGAATTGGCTAAGTTAGTTTTTGGCGATTTCCGGTCAGCAGTGGAAAATATGCTATCGAGGTCGGAATAGAATTCCGGAAGTTGGAACAGGTTCGTAATGTCATTTTGGATATGTCTGCAAAATTTCAGGTTAATCGGAGGTGTTTTGGCTAGTTGCGACGTAGTTGGCGAATTTTACGAATTTAAAAGTTCTTAGGCTTGAATTTGATGAAAATTTGGTGTTTTCGTGTTGTTTTTGGTGTTTTGAGGGATCGACTAAGTTGGAATAATGTTATGGGGTGTGTTGGTATGTTTGGTTGGGGCCCCGAGGGGCTCGGGATTAATTTCGGATTGTTGACGAGAAGTTGGAGTGATTTTTGCAAATCTGTTGTGCTGGTTTGCTGGTGTTTTCACACCTACGGAAGGGGAGTCGCAGGTGCGATTACGCATGAGCGGAAGGGGAGGTCGCAGATGCGAGTTCTGACTTTGTAGGAGAGGTCCGCAGGTGCGAGGAGTTTGTCGCACCTGCGATGTCGCAGGTGCGGAAGGATGGTCGCAGGCGCGAGAATTTAGTCGTTAAGTTAGTTTCCGCAGGTGCACACCGTTGGACCGCAGGTGTGCACCATGGGACCGTAGGTGCGGGTCCACAGGTGCGGCCAAATTGTCCGCAGGTGCGGAAATGACTGTGCAGAATAGTATAAAAGGACCCCCTCCGCGAAATTTATTAGTTTTTCATTAATTTGCATGCGGGAGGAGTCCATTGAAGCTGGTTTTGAGAGGGGATTTCAAGGTTCTTCAGCAAAGGTAAGTTCTTGGATTATTAATCCCGTTCCTATGCTATTTTGTTAAGATTATGCTTTAAAATTTAAGGATTTAGGTAGGAAAAAGTTGGAAAAATGGGAGGAAAGAATTGAGATTTCATTTGAGGTTTTGGAATGGCAATTGTGGTCTGATTTTAGTGTTCTTGGTATGTATAGAATCGGGGGAGGACGAGGTTTCTAATGATGTAAAAATTATTGAATTCCGAGATGTTGGTCCAGGGCTCGGGTTTGGCCGAATTTCGAGATTTTTGACTAAATTGATAATTTTCGATTGGGTTGTGTTCCTTGAGTATATATTGATGATGTTAACTGGTTTTGGCTAGATTCGGAGCAATCGGTAGCCAATTTGAGGGGAAAAGGCATAGCGGACTAGTGTCGCTCCCCGGTAGAGGTAAGAAATGGACTTAAATCTTTTCCTGAGGGTATGGAACCTCGGGCTGCATTATTTTCTCACTGAATTTGGAATGCGCACATGTCAGATGACGAATATGTGGCGCGTACTGATTTTTGGATTGGACTAGGTCCTCTCCGCGGCAACTAATGAGTTGCATATTTACTCAAAAACTTGTGATAAATTATGTTCTAAAGATTTGTGAAATATGTGGGCTGTAAGCCGTGTTTAGGGCCTCGTGCCGATCTGTTTAGATCCCTTGAGGGCGTTTTACTGTTGTTTTCCTCACTACCTATTGATGGTTTTACTCAGCATCATGGTGCATACTGTTTTAATTGAAACTCAGCCTCATTTACACTACATGAGCATTAAAATGATGTTTTAGGGTCGAGTACCCCGTTCTATTACTTCGCCCGAGGGGCTTTTCGAGTGGTTCCACCGAGTGTGGCCGAGGGCCAAGAGTGATGGTGAGGTGCGGAGTGATATTAGCGCTTGGGCTGAAGGAGCCCCTCAGGAGTCTGTACACACCCCTACTGAGCGCGCCGAGTGCGACTGATTGAGTGATTGGGAGGCATGAGTGGCTGTGAGGTGCTGAGTGATTGTGAGGTGCTGAGGGATTGTGAGGCATGCCCGAGGGGCTGATTATGAAACATATTTTTTCCCGAGGGTCTACTTATGATTTTACTACATTCATTTGCATACCAAATCTTGTTTTAAAGTTGTTAAAAATGTGCATTGTTTTAAGGACTTTTATGAAATTGATTTCTAAGGCATGATGATTTCGTATATCTATGTATACTATTGGAAAGTAAGGTTGTGTATATTGTGGGTAGATGACATTGATTTTTATGTGATTCCTTGCTACTGAGTTGGCGTACTCACGTTACTCCCTGCACCTCTGTGTGCAGATTCAGGAGAAGACATCGAGCATTAGCTTTATACATATATCGCAGTGGAGCCGGATCGTGGGGATTTAGAGGTAGTTGTTCAGCGTTCACAGCATCTCTGTTTTCCCTTCCTGTTGTATTTTAGCTTTGATTCGGAGTTTTGTATCATAATACTTTATTTTGGTTTATTTCACTAGATGCTCATTACATGTTGGCTCCGGGTTTTGGGGATGGCAGTACTGTATATAAAAATTTCCTACTATATTAAGAAACCTTTCGTATATTGTTATGAATTGCTTGAAACTTAAATGGGATTTTCAAAAGAAATTGTGAGCATGGGGTAGTCGGTCTAGTTCCACAATAGGTGCCATCACGGCCGGTTAGGATTTAGGGTCGTGACAGCGTATGTCCGGATCGGGTTTTGGATGACTCGGGAGCGTTTCAACGCCTATTAAGGAAGTTGACATTTTGGAAGATTTTCATAAATTTGGGTTGACGTGTATTTCAATGTTATCGATGTTCGTTTGGGATTACGAGTCTGGGAATAGCTCTGTATGGTGATTTTGGTATCGGGAGCGCATTCGGAAGTGGAATTGGAAGTCTGTAGTCATTTCGGGGTCATTTGGCGAAAGTTATAAAATAGAAGATTTTTTTTGAAAGTTTGACCGAGAGTTTGACTTTTTGATATCGGGGTCGGATTCCAGTTCCGAAAATTGGAATAGGTCCATAATGCCGAATGTGACTTGTGTGAAAAATTTGAGGTCAATCGGACGTAATTTGATAGGTTTCGGCATCGAATGTAGAATTTTCAAGTTCTAAAGTTCATTAAGCTTGAATTGGGGTGCGATTCATGATTTCGATGTTGTTTGATGTGATTTGAGGCCTCGAGCGAGTTCATATCATGTTTTTGGACATGTTGGTATAATTGGTTAAGGTCCCGAGGGTCTCGGGTGGATTTCGGAAGGTTAACGGAACGGATTTCGGACAAAGAAAGCTGCTGAAATTTTCTATTGCAGAAGTTGTTCGCCAGAAAATTTCTGATGTGTGGAGTCAACTTTGGAAGCTTATATCTCGAAATATATAAGGAATATCAAAATTGTCAAAACATGAAATTTGTATCGCTTGCCATCTAATTTCCAGAAAGATAAACCATTAATCATTTGGATATTTGTACAGAAAGTAATAATCAATTGAATGAAGGCTGATAAAGCTATTTTTGCAATTTTCCCAGAAATTTCTGATGCGAGGAGATTACTTTAGAAGCTTATATATCGAAATCGGTATGGAATCTGAAAGTTTGCAAAACAAGAAAGTTGTAACCCTTTGATTCTAGTTTCCAGAAAGTTAAACCATTAATCATTTAGCCATTTGTACAGAAAGTTATGATCGATTGAACAAGGGCTGGTAATGCTATTTCTAGTGGACTTTTAGTGACCACTTTTAGTGACGAAAATGGACTTTTAGTGACGGATGGGGCAGAAACTTAAGGACCAAAAATGCTCATTTCCTTCATTTTCGTTTTGGATTTTTAGAGCACGGTTCTTGGGCGATTTTTGGGTGATTTTCACGGGAAAACATTGGGTTAAGTGTTCCTTATCCTATATTGATTATATTTCATGATTTCATACTCATTTACATCATGAATCCATGAACTAAATGAAGAAAAATCTGATTTTTAACAAATCTTCCAAAAACAAAAATTTAAGATTTGAAAGCCAACTCGATGTCATAATTCGATAATTTTTGCATGGTTGAACTCGTATCGGAATAGGTTGTCGGATTTTGTGAGTATCGTCGGATTCCGAGACGCGAGCCCCACGGGCGATTTTTGAGTTAAATTTCGGATTTTAATCCGGAAAATTAATAAATTCATATGAAATTAATTCCTATGATTTGTATTGAGTATTTCGAATTGTTTATGACTAGAATTGAGGCTTTCGGTCACAAATTCGCGAAGCTATGATTTATTGGGATCTTGAATTTGGTTGTGCAACGAGGTAAGTCTCATTTATAACCTTGTAAGAGGGTATTGTCCCCATATGTAAAATAAATAAATACGTGCTACTATTTGTGGGGGCTACGTACGCACGAGGTGACGGGAGTCTGTGCGTAACTACTATTATGCTTATGTCCAGGTAGTCTAGGACCCAAAAGCATGTTTTATTTGCCATACTTGTAACTTTATTGATGAATTTGGAGACGATTAAGCCTTATTAAACTCGGTAAATGAATTTCTGGAATAGATTTAAATATTATCTTCGCGTTCATTAAAAGAGAATTTTATCACCTCCTTGGGTGATTGTTTTCCGGATAAAATGTGAATTTATTGTGTAAATGTGTATATCTATGAGTGCCTGAGTCGCATTTATGATTCGCGAGCAGGGTAACTCTATTATTTAGATATGACCGCGTCGCATGATCGATTCGCGAGCGGGGTAATAGATGCATCTATGGTTCGAGCCGTTCGACCCTTCGGCAGTGCACAGTTTACATTTATCGTTGGTTCGAGTCGTTCGACCCTTGGCATTTCTTAAGCATGACATTTGCTGAGTACTTTCTGAGATGTTTTTTTAACTGTTTACTGGCCTTGAATTATAAGTTCTCAACTGAAATGATGAAGATTTAAAGTTTGTAAATGTGGAAGAAGTTGTTATTTCCTATCACTATTTGTTAATTATCTATGATATCCGTGCTTAGTGTCACCCTTGATTTTATTAAAATTGACCTCTAGCAAGTGTCAAATTCGACCTCTTGTCGCTACCTCTTCGAGGTTAGGCGGGATACTTACTAGGTACACGTTATTTTCGTACTCATACTACACTTGATGTGCATTTTTGTTGCATAGGCACATGTATATCTAGTGGCCCTGCTTAACGCATTGGCATGACTAATATCGGGACTTAGGTGAACTGCTCCTCTCGAGATGACCCGCAGCCCGTAGAGTCTCCTTCAGAATATTGTGTTGTACTTTCTTTACTGTCCCATTTGTATTCCGAACGGTTGTTGTATTTTATTTTACTTCCAAGTAAATGCTCATGCACCTGTGACACCGGGTTCTGGGATGACTTTGGGATTTAATTATTATTTGAATTTAGTAAGACACTGTTATTTGCTCAGTAAATTTCATTAATTATTATTTAATATAGTGAAAATAAATAATCAACTTTAAGTGTTGGCTTGCCTGACAGAGGTGTCCAGCGCCATCACGACCTTTCCTAGGATTTTGGGTCATGACAACGTGGTATCAGAGCACTAGTTTCCCTTAGGTCTCGCGAGTCATGAGCAAGTCTAGTAGAGTCTAGCGGATCGGTACGGAGACGTCTGTACTTATCTTCGAGAGGCTACAGGACTGTTAGGAGTACTTCACTTCTTGATTCCTTATCGTGCGGTTTGATTCCTTTAAGGCTTATGCCTACGTTTCTTTTTACTCAATCTCACACATCGCGACGCGCTTGTTATAATCGAGAATTTGAGGAATTTTAATGGTACTACAGTTATGGTGCGTGAGGTTTTTCCATGCACAGTTGGTTGAGGCTATTGTCGTTGCTCTATAAAAGGATATTATGTTGTTTCAGCTCGGTAGCTGCACTTCTGAGAGATTTGAGGTTATGCAGATTTGTGATGATGCTTATGTTTGGTTATCGCACGGTATTGATGTGATGGTAGGATGCTTGCCCATACGTCGGGGCAACGAATGACTTGATAGGAGGTCTAATCAGAGCATGATTCCGAGAATTCAGTATTTTATTTCCGGCGGAGGAAAGGCAATTGGACTAGAATTGTTCGAGTTTGGGTTGATAGAGTAATAAGACTTGGTGTTTTCAAGTGAGGTGGAATCTTCATCTGTGATGTGGTAATCGTCGTCTTTGATAAAATAGAATGTATTAAGTTCGCCAGTGTTATGATCTTATTCAGATTTTCCTTCGTGGCACGGTATTGTGAAATAGTGTCCGAGAAGCGGCTGTTAGAGAACGCGGTGTGTGGTGGTTCATAATTGGATCAGTGTTTCTAGCGTCAGCGGCTCGAGAAAGATGTTCAGAGGGTTTTGAAGTTGTGGTGGTCTACTGGTTTGAGTGCTACAGAGAACGATATTTATTTGAGGCAACAACTAGGAAGCATACGATGAGGAAAGACACATGGGGAGTGTCAGGCAATGGTTAAATTTCTAGAAGGCCAGGTGTAAGAAGCGGAAGTCGAGCAGTTGCTTAAAGGAGTGATTTTGACCAAAGTGGGAGAGTGGCAGCGTAGCATATGAGTTATGTGGTAAGATAGTTGCACATCTTGAGGAGAAGTTTGGAGCGATTTGAGAATTTTAGTGGACAGTGATTGGGTCCATGGGCTTAAATTGAAATATTGGCTATTTCGGCAGAAGATTGGATAAAACAGAGAGGAGTTGTTCGATATGAAGAAGGATGCAGCATAGCTGTGAATTAGAAAATATTGTCGTGCATTTAGTAGATGTCCATGAGTAGCGGACGGACTAGTAAAGTTGGTAAATGAGAATGGATGTAGGATGGGGTATTGATGTCGTAGAGATTGTGTAGTATAGCGTCGTTGGAAGGAGTCAGTTAGTAATTTTCGCAGTGGGTTATTACAGATAAGGGAAGAAAACATGAGTAGTAATTGAGCATAGGATTTGATAAATGTGTGCAAAGGTTGGACTTATGGAATCAGGTTAAGGCTTTGGAAAGGTTCAGGATTTATGCTTAGTACGGAGGTAATTTGCAAGGGAAGTGATTCAGTCAGGTGCTTTATTAATAGGAGTGTTCATGTGCCAGCGGAGCCTTAGAGTTGATTATATTCGGGACTAAGCCAGAGCGGGTGACTCTCAACAACGGTCCTAGTGAATTCAAATGTTAAAATGCGATGCCTAGGAATATCAATCCTGCGATTTTGCAGTAGATTATGAAAAGAGGCTCAGAACGTTCTATGATATCTCCGGCTTGCAGTGTAGCATTTGGAGGAATAAGAGAAAAGGACTTTCGATTCGTAGAGGAATTATCGCAATTGGTGCATCAGTTGAGGAGGTGAGCATGCGCACAAGGAGGGTATGAGATGGTTGGTCGGATTTGAGACAGCATGGTCTCGTGGTACACGGCCACTCGGGATGAGTGTGGATTGAGTTCGTTATGTGTTGAATGGAGTTACTGTTATTTCTCAGGAAATTAAGGATAGTTAGGAGAAGTTATGTTGGTTAGCCACGGTTGAACTAGTATGATAGTGGCGGTGATCAATTCCTCCAGCGTGATCAAGTTATGCATGTGATTTGTGACGGTACGTGCGAGGTTTGACGGCCGCCTTGATCGATTTTATTTGAAAGTATTCAAGTATTATGGCTTGTTATGTGTAGGCGGATCCCGGAAGGGTTATGGCGGTTTACACCACTACTTGAGGATTCGTATATTCTACAGTTATGAGGATTCGCTCGCGTGTTGTTATAGTTCTCTTAGAATGATTTAAGTAAAACGTTTCTATGTGATGAAGTGTTCACCCTATTAGTAGTTCAGGAGTTGTAATGAAATCCTTGTGCTGTCACATATCGGCATGTTGGGCACAGTGAGAGGTATGAAATTTGAAAGGGAGGATCAGGGTTGCGGTTCGTTGTTGGCAAGGATGTCACGAGCTCGGATGAAAAGGAACGGGATTTGAACGCATAGAGTATGATGGTATTGTCTTCAGCATCACCTGAGATTGGTGATTTGTGAAGGAGGCCTTGCATCTTGGTTATGGATTCTTGATTTTCTTTACAGCATTAGTGTGACTGGTGGCATGAATGTGTAGACTTGCTACCTTGTACGGGAGGTCATGGAAGCATATCTCATGGGAAGATTGTACAAGTGAGGCATTCTAGTCACTCGATTTATTGAAGATTTAAACCGAGTAGGAAGAATGTGTAATATTCCTTATTTGAGAATTTATGCTTGGAGGGCGCTCGGTTCATTTGGTTGCGAAATATAGAAGTTGCTCTGGTTATGATGGTTTCTCTTGTGTGTTATGGAGCCGTGAAAGATTAATAGCCTAGTACGGTGCGATCAGAATCGGCTTGAGGTATGTGGATGGATTTAAATATGAGTGTGGGGCTCTATGCGAGCCAGATGTGTTCATTTCAATATAGCTCTCCTCAGGGAGGAGTACTAGAACGTTGGATGTTATTTCGACAGCTATTTCATGTAATACTATATTGTGACATGTGAGTTGTAAACGGCTTGATAATTTTCTTATGCTTTGATATTCCGCGTAGTGATGGTGTGATGTTGAGTATGTTTTATAAATCCTGATTTTGTGAATCATGTTTCCCACTTTCTGAGGAAAGTTCATATCAGTGCGTGAGTTGAGTGGTCCCTTCAAGAGTTCACTTTCCTTATGTATAACGTTCGAGTTGAGGCTTATTAGCACATCGTGGCATCATATGAGATTTTGGCGGAGTATGGGGTGGCTTATTGCTTGGGCAGCTTATACTAGGTGAGAAGAGATTAATGGATCTAGTATCAATGCAAGTAGATCATATGAAGCGTATCAAAGAGAAAATGCCATTATTGATTCAGCATGAGGTGATGGCTCTTGTCAGGAGTATAGACTTAATAATTTGTTGTCTCGGCAGTTGGTTATGGATTTTTTTGCACACATCTTCCGACATGGTGGTATTGTAAGAGTTGGAACAAGACTTATATATGTCATGAGGGACATTGTGAGCATCAGATTCAGGGAACGTCGGTTATTATGATTAGAGAATGTTACTTGGGTCATGTGAATGATGTGGTGCATGATGTGGATTCAGCAAAGGTATGCAGTCATGTTCTGGTACATCGTGCGGTGATTGATATTGTGATCGTATATTGGAAACAGTCCTGGTAGAGAATTCCGAGTGTTGGAATTTGTCTCTAAGGCTTATTTGGATAAGTAAAAAGGGAAATCTTCAAACTTGTTCGAGCTAATATGCTCAACTGGGTTATGGTAGGACGGGTAGGTGCACGAGGTGTTAAACAGTGATTTGAGACAACTCTAGCGTAGTTCTAGGCACGTTCGAGGACGAACTTATGTTTAAGTGGGAGAGAATGTAATGACCCGACCGGTCATTTTGAGTTCTAGCGCGTCGTTCAGCAGTTTGAGGCCCTGAATAGCTTCATTTAGGTATTATGACTTGCATGCCTGACTGAAATTACATTTCGGGAAGTTCAGAGTTGATTTAGAAAGCAATCTCTCATTTCGGGAGCTTTAAGTTGGAAGAATTTACTAAAGTGTGATTTTTAGAAAACGATCTCGGAATTAGGATTTGAAGGTTCCAACAGATTTGTATGATGATTTTGGACTTGGGCGTATGTCCGGATCGTGTTTCGGATGACTCTGGAACGTTTCGACGCCTATTAAGAAAGTTGACATTTTGGAAGAATTTCATAAATTTGTGTTGAGGTGTATTTCAATGTTATCGATATCCGTTTGGGATTCCGATTCTGGGAATAGCTCTGTATGGTGATTTTGGTATTGGGATCATGTTCGGAACTGGAATTGGAGGTTTGTCGGTTATTTCGGGGTCATTTGGCGAAAGTTACAAAATAGAAGATTTTTTTGAAAGTTTGACCGAGAGTTTGACTTTTTGATATCGGGGTAAAATTTCAATTCCGGAAGTTGGAGTAGGTCCATAATTTCGAATGTGACTTTTGTGCAAAATTTGAGGTCAATCGGACGTGATTTGATAGGTTTCGACATCGAATGTAGAAGTTTCAAGTTCTAAAGTTTATTAAGCTTGAATTGGGGTGTGATCCATGATTTCGATGTTGTTTGATATAATTTGAGGCCTCGAGCGAGTTCGTATCATGTTTTGGGACATGTTGGTATAATTGGTTATGGTCCCGAGGGCCTCGGGTGAATTTTGCACGGTTGACGGAATGGATTTCGGACAAAGAAAGCTGCTGAAATTTTCTGTTGCAGAAGTTGTTCGCCAGAAATTTTCTGATGCGTGGAGTCGATTTTGGAAGCTTATATCTCGAAATATATAAGGAATCTGAAAATTTTCAAAACATAAAAGTTGGATCCCTTGTATTCTAGTTTACAGAAAGATTAACCATCCATAGTTTTGATATTCGTACAGAAAGTTACGATCGATTGAATGAAGGATGGTAAAGTTGTTTTTGCAATTTCTCCAGAAATTTCTTATGCGAGGAGCCTACTTTGGAAGCTTATATATCGAAATCTGTAAGGAATCTGAAAGCTTGAAAAATATGAAAGTTGCAACCCTTTGATTCTAGTTTCCATAAAGTTAAACCATTAATCATTTAGACATTTGTACAGAAAGTTATGATAGATTGAATAGGGGCTGGTAAAGCTATTTCTAGTGGACTTTTAGTGATCAAAATGGACTTTTAGTGACGGATGGGGCAGAAACTTAAGGTCCAAAAATGCTCATTTCCTTCATTTTCATTTTGGATTTTTGGAGCACGGCTCTTAGGGATTTTTGGGCGATTTTCACGGGAAAACATTGGGGTAAGTATTCCTTATCCTATATTGATTATATTTCGTGATTCCATACTCATTTACATCATGAATCCATGAATTTATTGAAGAAAAATCAGATTTTTAAAAAATCTTCCAAAAACAAAAATTTAAGATTTGAAAGCCAATCCGATGTCAGAATTCGATAATTTTTGCATGGTTGAACTCGTATCGGAATGGGTTGTCGGATTTTGTGAGTTTTGTCGGATTCCAACACACGGGCCCGACGTGCGATTTTTGAGTTAAATTTTGAATTTTAAGCTGGAAAATTAGTAAATTCATATGAAATTAATTCCTACGATTTGTATTTAGTATTTCGAATTGTTTATGACTAGAATTGAGGCTTTCGGACACGAATTCGCGAAGCAAAGGTTTATTGGGATATTGAATTTTGTTGCGGAGCGAGATAAGTTTCCTTTCTAACCTTGTAACGGGAGTCCATGCGTAACTACTATTATGCTTATGTCCGGGTAGTCTAGGACCCAAAAGCATGTTTTATTTGCCATACTTGTAACTTTATTGATGAATTTGGAAACGATTAAACCTTATTAAACTTGGTAAATGAATTTCTGGAATAGAAATACTATCTTCGCGTTCATTAAAAGAGAATTTTATCACCTCCTTGGGTGATTTTTTTCCGGATAAAATGTGAATTTATTGTGTGAATGTGTATATCTATGAGTACCTGAGTTGCATGTATGATTCGCGAGCAGGGTAACTCTATTATTTATATATATTCGCGAGCGGGGTAATAGATGCATCTATGGTTCGAGCCGTTTGACCCTTTGGCAGTGCACAACTTACATTTATCATTGGTTCGAGCCGTTCGACCCTCGGCATTTTTTGCGCATGATATTTGCTGAGTACTTTCTGAGATTTTTTTTTAACTGTTTACTGGCCTTGAATTATAAGTTGTCAACTGAAATGACGAAGATTTAAAGTTTGTAAATGTGTAAGAAGTTGGTATTTCCTATCACTATTTGTTAATTATCTATGATATCGATTCTTAGTGTCACCCTTGATTTTATTAAAATTGACCTCTAGCAAGTGTCAAATTCGGCCTCTCGTCACTACCTCTTCGAGAGTAGGCGGGATACTTACTGGGTACACGTTGTTTTCGTACTCATAATACACTTGTTGTGCATTTTTGTTGCACAGGAACATGTATATCTAGTGGCCCCGCTTGACGCAGTGTCATGACTAATATGGGGACTTAGGTGAGCTGCTTCCGTCGAGACGACCTGCAGCCATCAGAGTCTCCTTCAGACTATTGTGTTGTACTTTCTTTACTGTCCCATTCGTATTCCGGATGGTTGTTATAGTTTATTTTACTTCCTAGTAAATGCTCATGCACTTGTGACACCGGGTTCTGGGATAACTTTGGAATTTAATTATTATTTGATTTTAGTAAGACACATTTATTTGCTCAGTAAAGTTCTTTAATTATTATTTAATATAGTGAAAATAAATTGTTTCAAAATATTTAAAATAGAGATTCAATCAACTTTTAGTGTTGACTTGCCTGATAAAGGTGTCCGGCGCCATCACGACTTTTCCTAGGATTTTGGGTCGTGACAAGTTAATTGTTTTGCTTAGTGAATTACAAATGAATGCCCTATTTATATACTAGTCTCTTAGGGGCTAGTGTGTAAATATTAATTGTTACACAAGTCCTTAATATTTACAAGATAAGGGCTTTCTTTAAAATTCTCTACAAGCCTAGAAGATTCCAAGGACTTTCCAAGCAAATCTATAAGGATCTAGGGTCTTCCTAAGGAAATGAATATACTTCTCTATAATCTTCTCACAAATGCTAGCCTTCCTATTATGTAAGCTTCCATATGGCATTAATATATGCAAAATAGCGCCTATGTGGCATGATGATGTGACGGGTCATCACACTCTCCCCCACCTAATATTGCGACGACCGCGGCGCAATGCTGCTGCATAAACTCTCAGAACTTATCTTTGAGTTGCCACAAGTCTTCATATCATTCCCAGGTGGCCTCCTCCGGTGATTGCCCTTTCTAATGGACGAGGAACATAACAGTGGCTTTTTGCCCTTGTTTTCGCCTAGCCTGGTAATCTATGATATCCTCAATCTCCCGATCATGCGAGGTGATGATCGTAATAGG
>ML368220.1:5274-74175 GCA_005239525.1 Nicotiana knightiana | reverse complement strand
GAGAAGGGCAAGAGTTTTTCCTCCAATATTGTTCTTTGTCTTCCACATCAAATCTTTCATATATATACTCATCAAAAGTCTTTTTTTCCTCCAATGTGGGACAATGTCCCTTTGCCAAGGAGAGAAACTCAAATATTTCATTTTCCCTTCATTTCCCATTCGCCTCTTTAAACTACATCAAGCTTAAAATTAAGTTACACCAAGCTTAAAGCCCAACAGCCAGATGATTCAAATTAAAATTACTTTGTACCTAGGCTGAGAGACACTACTTTTAAGTGATACAAGATAAAGTTACATTTACCATACGTATCCCAATCGTTTAACCGTGAAAAAACTAACTAATACTGAATTTAAACTTGGAATTTAAATTATATGCATCGACATTGTAAACTTCTTTTACATTATTATCAATTATATATGATAGTGAATTCTTTATCGTTTTTATGATATTATCAATTAATACTTGTTATTAAGAGATTTAATTACCTAACGAGTGACGTGAGATTGTGTGTATATATATACACATTTTTTTTGTTTATACTAAAGCAACTGAAGTTAACCTGGTTAATTCTTTCCTGAAACAAACAACAAAGAATACAACAAAACTACAAAAAATATGCGATTAGATTGGGTTCGGTGATAATTCGTGTCATAGATAGCCCACGTTGATGTCATGCATGTGAATCTCATCTGTCGGGATTGATCAATAAGAAGTTGTTGAATAAATTTAAATTAAAACTTGCAAGTGGTTGTAACGTAATGACAATAAATTAAAGCAAAAATACTGAATGGAAAGAAAATTCTGGTGGGAGAAAAGATTATGTTATAGGAATTAATCTGGCAGATTAAATAATGTAATCCGTCATTGTCTACATGTATTAATAAGGATGGCCAAGTGATATGAGTACAAAGGTCTGCGCAGCTCATAGCTGGTTGGAGTTTTTTTTTCAGTAATCATGTTATTATTATTATTATTATTTACTGCACAACACACCATTATCAATTTGGAAAATTGGTCTTGACTACGATCTTGTCTTTTGGCTAGTCTTGGTTAATGATATTCTTTTTATCCACTTCATGTGGGGCAAGGGACTTTAGCATGAGACCCTATTTGTTTAATGAAACTATAAAATAGTGATTTGAATTTCACGGAATCGAGCTTGGGATTTTACCACGAACTCATTTTGATCTACTCATGAATTCGAATGAATCCATAAATTGCACACTATTTCCACCCTTGATACTAAATTGAATTATCGTTTGAACAAGGCCTGAAACCGATATATTTGTACTAATTTCGCTCCAAGCATGACAATATAATGTATACATAAGATAGTGTCCGTATTTTTTGGTTAAAACTTATGAATTCGCCTTTCTTTTTTCATAGCAAACGTGAAGTTTAATATTCTCTCGACGACTCTATACAGTTTGATAAATTTGCAACCAATGATTTTCTAGTGCAGTGCCTAAAGTGAGCGTTAGGTGACTCAACTAGCAACATCAAGATTTGAAGGACAACACCCATGTTGAAAAATAAAATTAGGATCGGTGATTATAAAAGGAACATTTAAACTACTGTAATTTGTACTCTATGCATTTACTTTTAGTTGTCCACATTTGACCTGCACTTTATTTAAAATAAATGAAGTATATATTTTATAATTTTACCCACAATTCTGATAACATTTCAAAAAATCTTGAGAAATAATTTGGGGATTGACTAGTTAATAATAAGGGTAAAACATGAAGAAAGAAAAATATCTTTCTCTTGATTTTCTAAAATTAACAATTAAAAGTGAAAATATATTTTTAGTATACTGAACAAGTAAAAGTGAACAAATGGAGTACATCCTTATCCTGATCTTTGGCTTACCTTGGCACTTGAGTAACTTCGTAATACCTTTATTAATGTTCAATCTCAATTTCAGCACTCGTTTGGAATTTGCACACATAAGTCAAGATTTTAAAGTCATGGGTGCTCGTTGGAAAGAGTTACAAAAAAAGACGGTAAAAGAATTTAGTTATGGGTGCTCGCTCAGTATTTATCAATTTTTTTTGCTAATTTCCTACGTAAATACAATGGGTGCTTGAGAACCCATAACTCTCCATGTAGATCTACCATTGTATATATGATATATATTGTATACGTTCGAAATCAGGCTCGTCTACTACATGACGGATCAGGCTCGGAACGTGAGGGGTTGAAGATCGACCCCGAGTCTCATCGAACCAGAACACGAGGTCAGAATGTCCATCCTCGAGAACATTGAGTCCATGATCTCGGAATCGACCCTGACCCCGAATGAGCTCGAGGAAACATTGCCGGTATAATCAACCGAAGACCGAAATAACGAAAGACCGAAATATCCGTAACCGATTGGATATCACGGCGGGAATCTTGGCACATAATAATAAGGAACCGGCAAATCAGCAAATCCGAAAATTTTTACCTTTTAAAGAATTGTACCTAAAGTAGGACTCCCCTACTATATAAAGGGGGTTTGATTACTTGTAAACCATATTTTAACAACCATTCAGAAGCAATATAGTATTATTTTCTCTTTAACTTTTTATTCAATTGTGTGTTGACACTGATCAAAGTGCATTCTGTTCAAGGATGACCCTTCCCCCAAAGCTGTGACTGTTCAATTCGTGTGGTTTGAATTTACTTTATTATACTTCATTTTAATTGTAATTTAACTTATCGCTTTGTTTAAATTTAATTCACATATCCTTAAAACCACTTATAAATTCAATTGTTATCCGATTTCGAGGGTAAACCGTTTGGTGCCCACCATGGGTCTAAGGATAATAGTGGTTATTTAATACAAATTTCCATAACACACACTATTTTACACTTGTTCTTTGAAGTGTATCTGGTTTCAGGTTAAAACTAAAAATATCGAACTCTCAATCAGCACCCCTACATGTTGACAATGAGCCAGGCCACCATGGAGAAAACGACAACGTAGCATCCAGAAACGATGTGCCCCCAGTCGATCTCGGCGGAGTACCGGCCATAGACCCAATCGACGTTAGCTCGGATGTGGCCATCAACACAAATTTGACCATCGATCCTGAGGACAACGTCCATAGGGATGTTTGATCTGTTGCACAAAGAACAGACAGCGTCGAAGATTGTGGAATTAACTTTGGGGTAATCTTTGAAATGTTACAGGCTCAACAGGCGGTGATAGCCCAGCTCCAGAACCAGAGCCGCCCGCCAAGTAGGATTGAACCAAAACCATCCCGAGAAGTTGTTCATAGAGATGAACCGGTTCTTAGAGAGATCGAATGAGAAGGAGTCAGGGACCAACCCGTTAATCATGAAGATGCTTGAGGAACTGAAAAAATAGATAGAGTCGGGGGAGAAGACAATCGAGGAAAAGGATAAGAAGATGGAAACCTACAATTCCAGTGTTGATCAAATCCCAGGAGCGTCGCTGATACTGAAGGGCGTGGACTCCAAGAAGTTCGTACAAAAGCCTTTTCCTCTGAGCGTGGCTCCCAAGCCTATCCCTAAGAAGTTTCGCATGCCCGAAATTCCTAAGTACAACAGGATGACCGACCCGAACGAGCATGTTATCTCCTACACATGCGCCGTAAAAGGGAATGACTTGGAGGATGATGAGATCGAATCTATCTTTTTGAAGCAATTCCGAGAGACCCTGTCATAGGGAGCTATGATATGGTATCACAACTTACTGTTGATACCCAATTTGCCCTCATATTTTTCCAAATAGTATATATATATATATATATATATTTCAAAATGTCATTACTTAATTTACAAGATTTATACAAATATTTTATAATTTTCTCATGGTTTTATAGCTTTGAAATTAATTTTCTTACATTTAAATTACTTGAATACTTATTAATTACTCCTTCAAATTATTTTGTGATGACTTAGTCACCTAAAATTATTATTTTCACCTATAATACATGTTTCAAATATTTTTTACTTCATTTTATATAATTACATTAGTATTTTTAAAGCTATTTGCACAATTTTGCAGCAATAGCCCATACTCATACATACATGCTCTTTATTTATATTATTTGTGTCAAAATAGTATTTTTATATTTTTATAATACTAAGTTATTATTTTTAATCATTTTAGTGCATAAATAATATTTTTATTTATTTATTAAGCATTTTTAATAAATTATTTTTGACAAATTTTCTATATTTAAATAGTAGCCCAACTTTAAACTAATTTTCGGACCAAAATTGGCCCAGTATCCTTAGCCCAATAGTCCCCAGTCCAAAGCCAAACGACCCTTTAATAGACCCGATCGGTACCTGTTTTTATGACCCGCCCCGTTCATTTTATATCTTAGCCGTTGATCTCTCAATATCAACGATCCCCGTTCACTCTCCCTATTAATTAACCAAATCCGCCTCAAAACCCTATCATTTTCTCTAAGACGCTCGCCCCTAAATCCTCTCTTCTCCTCTCCTCAGAAACCCCAGCCTCCCTCTCAATCTTCTCCGAATCCGTCTCAATCATGGATTCTTTCCATGATTTTCTTACATTTTATGTGTTATCTCAGTGTTATCTGCAAGACTATGGTATCACTTAATACTTGCCTAAACATGGCAAGTACCATCTCTCATATTCGGGCTATTCAACTTCAATCGCTAGAATCTGGACGATATCTCGTCCATATACATGGAAGAGTCGTTAATTTCTCATACCAGTAGACAGATTCTGAAATGTTGAACCCAAATTAGGGTTTGATTTTCGATTTCTTTCCTTTACTGGTTGCTTTATGATTGCATGCATGTGTTTTCCTTGCTTTGTTCATATTTGATTAATTTCTTTCTTTTTTTACTCGCATGATTTAACGACTATTTAAACCCCTCCCCATTCCTCTTTGAGAAAGACCTTTAACCACTAAATTCACTAAAAATTGAAGTTGTTACTTTATTGTCCTCTCATTCTCTTTTTCTAGACCTTGATTCTTGGTCTGCTGAAAGCCAAGGTCACCGAGATTCAATTTTTCAACCTTTTCTTGGTGCGGTCATTGCCGGGAGTTCCTTTGAAGCCCTTGGAAACTTTGACGCACTAAGATTCTAGGTTCTTGCTCTTTGTTGATATTCAGAATGTTGTGGAATTTGTTCTTTCTTATTGCCCGTTTAACTGGAAAGTCACTTGGCTTTTGAAACTTCGTTCTTATGTATTTATGATTTGCATTGTCACGACCCCAAAACACCCGGCCGTGATGGCGCCTGTCATGGAATCAGGCAAGCCACACATTTTGTTTTGGTTTAAAGTTGTTTTCGAAAAGTCCTTAATTTAGTAGCAAAAGTATCATTACAAATCCATTTAAAAGTTTATCATCATTAAAACATAAATAAGAACCAATCACAGAACTAGTGTCACCGAGTCACTCGCTACTATAAATTAAAATGTCATAATACTGTCTGAAATAATAAAAGACGATAGGAAGGTAAAGAAGGAGAAAACGAGGCTGCGATCACCAGTTGCTACCTTGAAAAATCCAAAAGAAACTGTGACAGCTAATCAGCAACCCCTACCGGGTCCCGATATACCTGGATCTGCACACAAGATGCAAGGAATAACGTGAGTACACCAAGTCAGAAGTAACGAACCCAAACTACGGGCTGAGAGGTAGTGACAGACTAAACCTCAATAATTGTAATGAAAACAATACACAGAATTTAGGCATGTTCACAATTTTAACAGATAATGAAAACAGAATGTGACCCATATGATAAGTAACCCAGATATATCTCAGTACTCTACATGCCAATGTATCAACGGTGTGGAAATGCACCTAGTGCTCACAACTCTCAAATCGAAGTCCACTCAGTAATGTACATGGCTCTCGGGCTCAGCGAAGATCCATCTCGGATAGTACACAAACACCGGTGACCGTAGTCACTCAGTACTGAGGAAAAAGGCCGATCCAGCCCCACAGAGAAGATCCATCTCCGGAACACAACACTCGGACAAGATCCATGTCCAGGGATGATCCATCCCTCACATATCATCAACTTCGAACAAGATCCATGCCAAGGGAAGATCCATCCTTCAATATCAATGCGCTCAATGGGGTTGTAAAGACTCCGGAAGGGCTCCTATTAGCCCAAGTGCTATATCAAGTCAACAAAGGCATGATCAGAGTATCGCTGCGTTGTGCAGTCCGATCTCATAATTGTCTCAATAACAGGCTCTCGGCCTCACTCAATCATTACTCTCCAGTATAGCTCACATGAGCTCACAAATGCATGAACTAGCCCGAAACAATGATAAATATATAAAATCAACAATTACCGAGACTGAGGCATTTAATGATATGCTATGCCAGGACTGAGTATACAAAATCAAATAAGCACATAAGGAGACAGCAATATGCGACCACTCGGGTCTCAACATTTTTGGTGTGAAGTCCTAGCATTTTGACTTAGTATGATTTCTAGCATGTTCACATTAACCACATCAATAAAAGTGCGGATATCAATCCGAAATAGCTACTAGACGGTGCCATGGGATGGGCCAGGCCACAAATCACTCGATGCACGCCCGCACGCCCGTTACTTGGCATGTGCGTCACCTTAATTATAGTCATATATCATATAGTTCGGGGTTTCGAACCCTCAGAATCAAGTTTGGAAGCGTTACTTACCTCAATCAAGCCAAAATTCTACTCCGCAATGCCCTTGCTGCTCGACTCGGCCACAAATCACCCCGAATCTAACAAAAATCAGTATTATATCATTAATGTATGCTAAAGGAACGAAGCCCACATCAAATTGTTAAATTATATCATAAATCCCGAAATTTGTCAAACCCAGCCCCCCGGGCCCACGTCTCGAAATTCGATAAAAATCACAAAACTAGAATCCTTATTCACTCACGAGTCTACCCATAACAAATTCATCGAAATCTAACCTCTAATGCCCATTCAAATTCCCAAAAGATTTTCCAAACTTTCTTCCACTTTTCACCCAATTTCCCCCTCAAATCACAAACTAAACGATGAAATTAAAGGCATAATCATGGAAATTAACCAAAACTAGGTAAGAATCGCTTACCCAAACACCCACGCAAGAATCTCTCCAAAAATCGCCTTCTACCGAGCTCCCAATTAAATTTTGTGATATGAACTCAAAACCATTGTTTTTGAACTTTAAATTCTGCCCAGATATTCCTTCTTCACGTTTACGGCCACCCATCGTGTTCGCGATGAACAAAAAATCTCAAAAATTATTTCCAAACTCTTCTCAGACAGCCTGTAATATAATGGACATAACTTTTCTTAAAAAACTCCAAATTATAAATGGTTTAATATTTTGGAAAGTAGACACCCAGATATACAACTTTTGAGTTTTGGTAATTTTTCAATTCCTCACAAATTTTGGGATATAAGCTGCCAAAGTCAATCCTGTGCAACACAAATTTCTTCTTCATCTTCTCAGATAGTCTGTAGTGTACCAGCTATATCTATTTGTACACAAATCCAAATGTTAAATGATTTACTTTTCTGAAAATTAGACACAAAGATATACAACTTTCGTTTTTAGATCATCTTCAAATTCCTTATAGATTGTGATATATGAGCCTCCAAAATTAGACATGCGTAACAAAGATTTTTTCTTCTTCGCGAACGCGAGGAACAAAGTCTCTGAAGCTAAATCCTTCTTCGCGAACGCGAGAGGATCGTCGCGAACGCGAAGAACAACACCAGACACCAGCATCAGCTATTGCAAAACAGCCCAAAATGATCCGAAACCACCGCGAAACACACTCGAAGCCTCCGGGCCCCGTCCAATCACACAAATCAGTCCCATAACATAACACGGACCTGCTCGAAGCCTCAAATCACCTCAAACAACATCGAAATCATGAATCACAATCCAATTCAAGCCTAATAAACTTTAGAACTTCAAACTTCTATATTTGATGTCAAAACCTATCAAATCACGTCCGATTGACCTCAAATTTTGCATACAAGTCGCAAATGACACTACGTACCTACTCCAACTTTCGGAATCCCATTCCGACCCTGATAGCTAATTTTTCACTGCCGACCGGAAAGCACCAAAAACTCAATTTCGCAATTCAAGCCTAATTCTACTCCGGACCTCCGAAAAATATTCCGAACACAATCCTAAGTCCTAATTACCTAATGAAGTTATCCGAGCCATAAAAACTATATTCCGAGGTCATTTACCTATAAGTCAACTTCCGGTTGACTTTTTCTAACTATAAAGCCATCTTAAGAGACTAAGTGTCTCATTTCTCTCCACAATCACTCCGAACCCGAGCCAACCGACCCAACATAACATAAAAGAGCTGAACAACACATAATAGAGCAGAAATATAGGAAACTGGGCTAAACTCTCGGAACGACTGATCGGGTTGTTACATTCGCCCCCACTTAAACATACGTTCGTCCTCGAACCTGCCCAGAGTTGTTTCAAAAACCACCAAAATTGTCGTGTAACCTATCATGCACATACCCGGGGGTGATCCCACATCATCCTATCCCATATAGGTCCAATAGCACAATACAATTGAAATTTTGAAATCCAACCTGACCCATAAACCTTAGAACCAAATTTCCACTTTTGAAATAATTTACAAGATCAAAATTCCACAACTATAAACTGAATAAGTCTAAACACGATGTATCAAGCCATATCCGCAACCCAAGATGTAATCACATAATATACTGCATGACTCAAACATCATAGTGATAACTCCTAATCACAGTAGCTGTTCAAAACAACCCAATACCGGTACATAACCTTTTATCAAGCAATGCCTCGCTCTAACACTTTCATATACTGCCGATGATGAAAGAAACATGTAGAAACTAGCAACCATTCGTCCGATCAGCCAGTCATGGAGCTCCCCCTTTCTCCGACAGGAACTATAGCAGATTTCTAAGCCAACTTCCGATATCATCCTTCCAACAATGTTGTAGTCAACTCTGGTAGTATTCATTTTAGGCCCAATGACCTCTTCTCATCCAATACGACCACTCTGATGACATGAAGCATCAATACAATCCAAAGCCATAACCTGTGCAACTCGTGCACTCAATAGCAACATCCCAGGAACTCAAATCATAGAAAAGATTCACACGAGAGGACTATCCTGCCATTAAAAATTACCATCACAACACCATGCTAAGAGCCTGGCACACATCGTAAAATCAAAACACACGAATCTGAAACCAAGGATCATACCTCCACATAACTCTGCTACAATGCGTGATCCCATCCAAACGCTGGTCCACATGAAATACTTCAAGCCACCTTGGTCAAAATCAATAACCATGGGCAATTTGACATCAAGTATTCCAAGTGCATTGCCATATCAAATGATACCATGCCACACAACCCAAAAGAACATAACCAATACGTCTCAATCCCGCAATACCCAGTTACTTACCTTACTCAATTCCCGCTATAAATCCCAAATAGATCTGCACCATATGTGCATATAACCAACGGATCATAACTACTCATAGAATGGAAGAGTAACTCATAACTCATTACAGAATACAAATAAGCCTAACAACAACTGAATTACAACACACGCTAACCTCTAAATAACCCTGGGCTATGTCTCCACAGCCCACAACTATGAAATTATCTACTCATTAGAGTTCCCAGTCTCCAAACCCTCAGAGCACGCAAGTCACCATATCCGATCTCAACTCCGTCGCCCGAACGTATAATACTTCCCCAATACATGATCATACCACGAGGGATACCCCTACAATACGTGTGTGTTACAAGGCCAAATTTAAATACCCTCAGCCGACCAACAAGGGGAGTACCGCCACACCAAATGAAGCACCCTTGTTATTTATCAATGTCAATACCACACAAGAGAGGGGGTGATTTGTATGGTGACCAATTTTCGCGTGCAGTAGTTATAGAAGCACAAGGTTCTTCTATGTGTTTCCTACAGTTTGCGGAATAATAATTGCAGAAAATAAAGAACACATCAATTTTACGTGGAAAACACCTGGCTCAAAAGGTGAAAAAGCCACGACCTACTTCCCAGTAAGATTTTCCCAAAATCTTCACTAAATCAACGAGTCAAACAAANAGGATTAACTCTAACCCTTTGTGGCAAACTAGCCTCTAGCTATTTGCGACAACCTTCAAGTTAACTCTAACTTGAATACTCAGTACCTATTACAAATGCTTCTAGATAAAGCTAAAAGATACACTTTGTAATCACCACTACAAATAAACTAGACTAAAAGACAACAGATGGAACTAGTTCTTCTAGGTGGTTCAAGTAGCTTCAGAATCGCACAGGAAATTCTCACACGAACTGCTTACAAATTTGCTTTGGTAATTTTGTTCTTAATTCTTGTTTTTATTCTATGTTTGTGCGCACCTGTTCAATAAGAACACTTGACAATATATAGGATCCGTAGAAAAGGAGATATGCTAGAATTAGGATGCAACTCTTCCAATTCTGATGCAACTCTTCCTTGATGGAAGAGTTCTAGTTGATCTCAACTCCCTAGGTCCTCTTCTATANTCACCTCACGTTCCATTACCTCTGCATGTCTATGTCTCCAGTGATGGACCTGGTTCAACTCTGAGTTCATTTGTCAATCTTCAAAACCATTCAGCTTCTTGATCCAACAAATTCCCCCTTTTTGATGATGACAAACTCTATGCTCAGTCCTATAATCACTTTAATCCAACATTGACACTTTTTATAGTATTAAGCATTTATCATAAAGAATCAGGTTCATTAGGTTATAAATATCACAATTTTCAATATAGGACATCTTCCCCCTTTTGGCATCATCGAAAAGTTGCAAAGTGTTAGAATTACCAGATTTATAATAATTACTCATGGCCACTGAGGCTACTTCAAGTGCAAACATGTATTAATCATCAATAGCGAACGAAGGCTGTAAACTATCAAGGAAAGTGAGACCCAATGAGTAAGAGAAAAAATAACATAATTCATTAATAAAATCATGGTTCAAACACTAAACACATAACGAACTAAAAACAGTTACAAGTATGAGCAAAACATAGCAAAAAATAAATCCCGAACTGGGTCATAGAGGGGTGAGGGACGGCACTGGACACCTAAGGCTGGGAAAGGGTGGAGGTTGGGTTCTTTTCTTGGAGAAGAGAGAGAATTTTTGAAGAATACCTACATTCTTCTCCTTTTCATTAGCCAATTCAGATCTGAGAGCATCCCGCTCAGCCTCAACCTTTGCAAGGCGGGTCTTCAGGCGAAGGATTTCAGCATCCTTAACCCCACCTTCATGCACAAGCGCCCTGACCTTGATATTCACAGGTGTTTTCCTTGATGAACCAGGTTCATCGTCAGGAACATTCACATCATAATCGCATGTCAAAAGTGTGTTCTTCCCAAAATGGTCCTTGACAGTGGCCATTTCTGCTTTCTTCACGGACACTTTGAAGTGAACCAACACAGTCGTTAGGATGAACCCATATGGGATAGCATGAGCCTTGGAGCCATTCACCACCCTGTCCAGCAACTGAATTATGAAGGAGGGCCAGTTGATTTGCCTTCCACTGTCCAGGCATTCCATGAGAGTTAAATCCATGTAGTTTGCTATGTGCCTCCTCTCTTTCCTGGGCAGTATGCATTTATTGACAAACTCAAATACGACTTCGTGTTGAGATGTCATCTCGCTTTTGAACACAACCCTTGGTTCCACTTCTTCAGCATTATCACTGAACATCCTGGTGATTTGCAGTGCAGAAGGAAGGCCATCAAAGATGGGCCACCGCTGTCTTGTATAATCATCATATCCCTCAGCGGGAATCCCAAGAATTTCACCTAGCTCCTTGGCATCAAAGGAGATCTTAACCCCCTTCACTTGACTGGATACCTTGCCATCCTTGACTTCTGCCTTTGCCATGAACTCGACAATTTCACTCCTGGCCAGCCTGCCTTCAAGTTGAAGGACCATGTCCTTCCAGCCCTGTACTTCCAGAGTGTACACAAGGTAAATCATACCAGATTCTTCAAGATCCTTCAGAAACCTTCCCTTTAGTATCGTGCGCTTCCCAAATTTTGTCAATTTGTCTGTCTCTCCACCAGACTCCACTGCTTCTTCACCACTCCACTCCTCATCATCAACCTGAGCCTTATTTGATTTCTTTTTGGACCTAGTCCTTCTACCAACGATCGAGGGTGTAGCAGACACAGATGCTGACTTCTTGGAAGAAGTCTTGGCCTTCTTTGGTTTGGGTGTCTGAAACTCAACTTCTGCCATTTTTCCTCTTGATGGACCAGGTCCATCTCCTCAACATCCACAGCCTCTGCGGGCTCAAACACTTTTGCCTTCCCTTTTCAGGTTTTTTTCTCCTACTCTCCCTCAAAGCCTTTTGCAACTCCTATTCACTCTTCCTAATTTCACTCCTTGTGGTGCGACCTCTAGGAATGGAAGCATCAACAGAGGGAGTGTCTTTTCTCTTCTTGCTTTCCACTGGAGGAGAATCTTTCTTGGTCTTGGGTGTCTTCTTATTTTTGGGTTTATAGCTCTCCCCTTAATTTCTCATAAGATCAGCCAAAGTTTCTTCAATGGATGAACCAGGTTCATCGGTTGCATGTTGAAAATTTTCCGGCCTCTCTGCAGCCTCTCTAGAATTAATTCCCCCTAAATCCTTGGTACCTTCTTCAACAACCACTGGTACAGTCCCAAAAATTTTCAATGGAGTACCTCTTTCCCCTGTTCCCCTCACAGTACTTCTTTCTCCCTCACTCACAAAGTTATTTTTACAGCCTTTTCTTCTCCTATCAGGAATCTCCACATCCACTACAGACTCAATTAAAACAAACCTGTTTTCAGAAGTGACTGGCTCAGACTCAATTTTAGATGTTACCTGTTTAGAATCAGATGAACCAGTTGCTTCCCCCTCATTGGCGGACTTGAAAGAGTCATTGGAATTCTCAGATTCTTGGGTCTGGCTAGCTTGAAGCTTTGCGTTCAATTTTCTAGCTAGAGAGCCAGAGGCTACAGTCTTTCTGGCGAGCATTTTCACACGCCTTCTCCTGGGTTCTGAATTTGGGCTTGGTTGTACAACAGGAGTGGTTGGAGGAGACAGAACAAGGTTGTTTTGAGGGGTGGTGGGTTGTGATTGAGATGGGGTGGAGGAATTTGATTGAGACGGAGTGGAACCAGTATCCTCAAGAGTGATAGTGTAGTCAGGTGTGGTTGATGAGCATAGAGTAGGAGGTGGAGTGTTATCCATGGTGATTATTTTTGTTAAAGAAAATCAGTATCAAGGTGTTAGAGTAGAAGGTTGAAAGGGTTTCGACGGTTATGGATTTAAGAAAAAGGTGAGAGATTAGAGAAGTAATGATGGATTTTTAAAGGCTTGGTTAATAAATACACAACAGATGTAATTTTGGTCAAGTGGGAGTCAGAAGTGTCATGTGATAAGTGACGGTTATGACTCCCCTATAATCTAGGCTATTTTAATTTGATTTGACTCTTTGGAACTGATTTGAATTTGGGATGGGTACTAGATTTAGTAAAGGCCTATTATAGATAGAGTCCTGCTCATGCGTAACTATAGATATTTCAATATGTGTATAGTTATGAGCACATACCTTGTCTGTCAGATGAACCAGTGGCAATGAACCAGGTTTATCTTGTTAGAATCTCTTGATCAAGCCTCAATTTACAAAAATAAAAAAATATCATTAGTCACCAAGGAGACATATTAACACATGGCAAGAGAGTACGCCTTTTAAGGCAGGCATGAGACTGAGAAACGATTATTCTGATTATTTACACCTTTCAGAATTCCTAGCCATTTTTTTTGTTTTGAATTGGTTCCATTAGGTGATATTAATCATCCCTAATTCTAACCTATTTCTCTCAAAATGATCTCTACTTAGTGCCTTAGTAAAGATATCATCAATTTGTTTGTCAGTAGCACAAAATTCAATAGAGATCATTCCCTTCTCATAGTTGTCTCTTAGGAAATGGTGTCTAACATCTATGTGCTTTGTTCTTTTATGATGGACGGGGTTCTTTGTCATACTAATAGCACTAGTATTATCATAAAGATAGGAATGCATCCAACCTCTATGCCAAAATCCATCAGTTGTTGCTTAATCCATAGTAACTGAGCACAGCATGAGGCTACAGCCACGTACTCAGCCTCAGCAGTAGATAGATCTACTGAATTATGTTTCTTAGTGGCCCAAGACACCAAACATGAGCCTAAAAAGTGTGCCATACCTGAGGTGCTCATTTTATCTACAAAAAAAACCTGCATAGTCAGCATCAGCATATCCCACAAGATCAAAATTACTACCTTTAGGATACCAAAGACAGAGGTCTGTGGTGCCTTTAAGGTATCTCAAGATTCTCTTCACTGCAGTTAAGTGTGATTCCTTTGGATTAGCCTGAAATCTTGCGCAAAGCCCTACGCTGAAGACAATGTCAGGTCTACTAGCAGTAAGATACAACAATGAACTAATCAATCCTCTATACAACTTTTGATCGACAGATGAACCAGGTTCATCTACATCTAGTTATGTGGCTGTTGCAATAGGAGTGTCAATTTCCTTTGAGTCTTCCATTTTAAATCTTTTAAGCAATTCTTTAACATATATTTTACTGATGGATCATAGTTCCGTTTGAATTTTGTTTAATTTGTAAGCCTAAAAAGAAGTTAAGCTCACCCATCATGCTCATTTCAAATTCATTCCCCATTAGTTTAGCAAATTCTTTTACTTAGCTTTTCAGAAGTTGCCCCAAAGATTATGTCATCTACATATATCTGTACTACCAAGAGATCTTTACCTTTTTCCTTCAAGAATAAGGTGCTATCAATTTTACCTCTCTTGTAGTCATGTTCCAGCAGGAATTTTGAAAGCCTTTCATACCATGCCCTTGGAGCTTGCTTGAGTCCATATAGTGCTTTGTCAAGCTTGTACACATGATCAGGATTCTCCTTCTTTTCAAACCGCAGAGGCTGCTTTACAAACACTTCTTCCTTGAGATAGCCATTCAGGAAGGTACTCTTGACATCCATCTGGTGAAGGGTGAATTCCATGTAAGTAGCAAAGGCTATGGGGAGCCTAATTGCTTCCAACCTTGCCAAAGGAGCAAAGGTTTCATCAAAGTCTATTCCTTCCTCCTGACTGTACCCTTGAACCACCAATATTGCCTTGTTTCTTGTATCAGCTCCATCTTCATCAAGCTTGTTTCTGAATACCCACTTTGTGCCAATCATTGATCTATCAAAGGGTCTGGGTACCATATGCCAAACTTGACTTCTTTCAAATTGGTTGAGTTCTTCTTGCACTACATTTACCCAATATGTATCCTGCAAAGCTTCAGCAATATTTTTAGGTTCAATCAAGGATAGAAAAGCATCAAACGCACACAGATTTTTCAAAGAGGATATGGTTCTGATTCCAAATGTTGGATCAGTTATAATGTTCTCCATGGGGTATGAGATTTGATATCTGTGTGGTTTTACAACCAACTGGGTATTACTTGAAGATCCTACAGTGTCTTGTTGTTGAGGAGCAGGATCAGGGACATGTTCCAATGAGGTTTGGAAATTAGTTTGTTGCTCAGTTCCCCATGGCATGTTTCCTGGGATGGATGAACCTGTTCCATCATCCGTTCCTTCCTCCAATGTCGCTCCAGTTTGGTTTGAGTTTCTGACCAACCCGATTTCTTCATCTACTTATTCATGTCTTTCCGAGAGAATGTTAGTTTCATCAAAAACAACATGCAGACTCTCTTCAACACACACAGTTATTTTGTTATACACTTTATAAGCCTTACTATGTGAAGAATATCCTAAGAATACTCCCTCATCACTTCTGGGATCAAACTTACCTAGGGAGTCCTTGCCATTGTTGTGCACAAAGAACTTACAACCAAAGGCCCTAAGATGGGATATATTGGGTTTTCTCCCTTTAAGTAACTCATAGGGAGTCTTCTCTACAAGTGGTCAAGCCATGCACCTATTTATGATGTAGCATGCAGTGTTTATTGCTTCTGCCCAGAAGCTATGAGGTAGTTTACTAGAAAGAAGCATGGTTCTACCCATATTCAAGGGTTCTGTTCTTTCTTTCAACAACTCCATTTTTTTGTGGAGTTCTAGGGGCAGAAAAGTTATGATCTATGCCATGTTCATCAAAAAATTCAGCAAACTTTGCATTTTCAAATTCAGTGCCATGATCAGACCTTATTGATGCAACTTGATTTCCTAATTGGTTATGTATTTTTCTAACAAAAGAAGTAAACATGTCAAATGCTTCATCTTTAGATTTTAGGACAGTGTTCAGGTAAATCTAGAATAGTCATCAACAAGCACCATTACATATCTCTTACCACCTCTGCTTAATGTTCTCATAGGACCACATAGATCCATATAGACCAGTTCCATCGTCCTAGTGGTACTTACCATTTTATTGCTTTTGAAAGATGATCTTACCTGCTTTCCCCTAGCACAGGCCTCACAAACTTTGTATTCCTTGAACTTAATGTTAGGGAGACCTATCATTAGGTCCTTGGAGACTAGTTTGTTGAGTTGATTTAAGCTAGCATGTCCAAGTCTTTTGGTCCAAAGGAGGGGATCACTGTCCAACACACTCAAACAAGTTAATTCATTTTCTGATAGTGTGGATAGGTCTATGATATAGATATTATTCACTCTTTTTCCCTGCAAAACAATCTTGTCAGTGATGATATTAATCACAAAACATTTTGTAGAAGTGAATGCAACCAGGTTACCGCTGTCATACAGTTGTGACACACTGATTAGGCTGTATTTCAAGCCATCTATCAAGTAAAAATTCTCAATGGAACGTGTGTCATACTTACCTACCTTACCAACCCCAATAATTTCACCTTTCTTCCCATTTCCAAAGGAGACATTTCCTCCTTTGAGGTTTTCAAGTGAAAGGAATTGTTCCTTGTTCCATGTCATGTGTTTTGAGCAGCCACTATCCAAGTACCATATTTGACTACTCCCTTTCACTTGATCCGGCAAGAGAAAATCATGGGTTAGTCTTAAGAACCCAAACTATAGGTCCTTTTCTATGAGAAAAAGGATGAATTAAGCTCCTTCTGGCCCAATTTGGCAGTCAATTTTTCTTTCGAACAAAGCTTTTATTCCTTTGACTGGCCTGCTCTTTTGCATTGGATTCAAATTTGTAGTGACCAGTCTTATTATAGTGGGTGCAGATTTTGTTCTTAGGAAGTGTGAGGTACTTACATTTGGGATCCCATTTAGGTAGTTGACTCCCAAAACCAAGTCCTCTTTTGTTGCTACTGTGATTTTCTTGAAGCCATGTCAAGGCATCAGAAGATTTATTCCATTTGCATGTTCGATCCAGTTCATGTTTGACCTTTCCAAGTTCCTCTTTTAGAACTCTTACCTGTTCATCTCTATTATACAACGCATCTTTTAGTCTGCCTACATTTTCTTCTAATATGAGTTGAGAGTTGTCAGCTATCTTCTTGCTAGTTCCTAGTTTCAGTTTTAAATTTTCAGATTTTAACTCTAGGACCTTAGTTTCAAGTGGATGAACCTGGTTCTTCAAGGCAGTTTTTTCGTTTACAGATTCACTTACTCTGAGCTCCAGGTTCTTACACTTTGCTTTTAACATTACACACTCCTTAGACAACTGTTCTTTTTCTTTATTTATTTCTTCAGAATCATCAATGAAGTCAAGTAATAATTCAGAGAGTTTTTCTTTGGATAAGAACTTAATCATGTTTTTGAGATGAGATATACTTACCTCTGATTCCTCATCTGATTCACCAATTGCCATGAGTGCTTGCTCATCTCCATCTTCATCATCTGATTCTTCATATGAACTTTTTCCCAAGCAGTAACCATAGCTTTTGTTGATGTTGTGTTTTTCTTGGGATGAACCAATTCCTTCTTCTGGTTCCTTCGTTCAAATCTTTCCTTTTTCCATTCAACTTCCCATTGAGGACAGTTCTTGATGTGATGATCAGTTTTTCCACATTTGTAGCATCCCTCGTTGGTGGGTTTTTCTGGTTCCTTTTCTTTGTTATAGTTTCCACCTCTTGAGATGCCCCTTTTCCTGATGAGATAATTTCTAAATTCCTTGGTGATTATAGCCATTTCATCTTCCTCCAGATCTGTTCCCTCAGTGATTCTCAGTGCCATACATCTTTCCTTCTTGGGAGCATCCATCTTCATTGTCTACCTTCTAAGTTCATAGGCAGTGAGATTTTCAATTAGATCATCCAATCTGAGGGTTGCCATGTTCTTGGATTCCTGAATAGCAGTGATTTTACTCTCCCAAGAGATTTGCAGAACCCTTGTCAAAATCTTTTCAACCTTGTCTTCTTCAAGGATAGTCCTTCCAAGAGATTTTAGTTCATTTGTCAGAGTAGTGAACCTAGTGTACATCTCTTGGATGGTCTCTCCTTCCTTCATAGAGAAATTCTCATATTGAGAATATAGTAATGTACCTCTGGATCTTTTCACTTGTGCAGTTCCTTCATGAGCCACTTGCAAGGAGTCCCAAATTTCCTTGGCAGTGCTGCAACTTTGAATTCTACTGTACTCATCTGGACCAAGTCCACACACAAGCCACTTCTTGGCCTTGGCATTCTTTTCCCATTTTCTTAAGTCTTCAGCAGTGCAGTCAGCTCTTGTCTTTGGCACATCTACTCCTTCTACAGTCTTCTTCATGGTGGCCAAAGGACCGTTAGTGACTATGTCCCATAGTTCATAGTCTTCTCTAATTAAGTGATCCTTCATCCTATGAGCAGTACTGGCCATTAAAAAGTGGTGGCCTAGCAGTTGATATTCCTTCCCAGTTTCAAGGTGGTGCACTCATCTTGATCTTTTCCTAAGGTTTTAGCCTCTTCAAGGATAACCTGCTCTGATACCAATTGTTATTTATCTATGTCAATACCACACAAGAGAGGGGAGGGGTGATTTGTGTGGTGACCAATTTTTGCGTGCATTAGTTATAGAAGGACCATGTTCTTCTATATGTTCCAACTCCTACAGTTTGCAGAATAATAACTGCAGAAAATAAAGAACACAACAATTTTACGTGGAAAACACATGGCTCAAAAGGTTAAAAAACCACGACCTACTTCCCAGTAGGATTTTCCCAAACTCTTCACTAAATCAATGAACTAAACAGCATTTACAAAATAAACTCGTTTGTAAACCTAAGGATTAACTCTAACCCTTTGTGGCAAACTAGCCTCTAGCTGTTTGCGACAACCTTCAAGTTAACTCTAACTTGAATACTCAGTACTTATTACAAATTCTTCTAGATAAAGATGAAAGATACACTTTGTAATCACCTACTACAAATAAACTAGACTAAAAGACAACAGATGGAACTAGTTCTTCTAGCTGGTTCAAGTAGCTTCAGAATCGCATAGGAAATTCTCACACGGACTGCTTACAAAATTGCTTTGGTAATTTTGTTCTCAATTCTTGTTTTGCTTCTATGTTTGTGCGCACCTGTTCAATAAGAACACTTGACAATATAGGATCCGTAGAAAAGGAGATATACTAGAATTATGATGCAACTCTTCCAATTCTGATGCAACTCTTCCTTGGTGGAAGAGTTCTAGTTGATCTCAACTCCCTAGATCCTCTTCTATCTTGATTATATCCTTACTGAATAAGGATTCCATCTCCGTATCAGTTTGCAACCTTTTCGACCAGGAGATATATCTTCAGATCACTGATTGTGCTTATCTCCTGTTTGCGATCACCTCACGTGCCATTACCTCTACATGTCTATGTCTCCAGTGATGGAACTTGTTCAACTATGAGTTCATTTGTCAATCTTCAAAACCATTCAACTTCTTGATCCAACAACCCTTAACTCAAACACATTGCCCTTTCTAAAATGTATACCCTAATCAAGCCGCACCAATTAGTGATACCATTTACCTAGTCATTTGGAACTGTCCATGCTGCCTAAGAATTTATGACCTTCCTTCCAGAACTGAACCGAGACCTCACACATGCAAATCTCAATCTCTACATAACATACCGCATACCCATGCCATCCTATGATAAATATGAGAACTTCATAACCCATTCCGAGTCGCAAGCAACTACGTACCCAATCAGCTAAGAACTTTCCATTTGACTTTATTCTGGAGAAAATTACAATACGCCACATGCCCCATGCACCAGTTAGGAAATATACATCTCAACTATGGTAGTGACCATCGAGAACCCTCTGAAACTCATTGTACTGATCTAACCCTCCATGACGGAATCGTTCTAACTCAACCAAGCTACGCAGACCGTCAAAACCCAAGAGCATTGCCACGAATCACGTATATAAATCCACCATATCATAAGCATATCAGGAACCGATCTTACCTATTACTATGCCGATTCAACCTACTACCAAGCTGTCCTATTAATCCAAGTTCCTTCTGAATTACCTTTGAATTGATACTTCTACTTGCCATAATACTGCAATTCTCAAGCCAGATTCACCACAAAAGACCCAAGCATAAAATCTTACCGTCTAAGGCTCGTAAGCCGCTGAATACTCTCTCAAATATCCCCAAAAGTACCACATTCAAAAATACTTACCTTGAAGAAACTTCTTGCGAATCTAAATCCATTACCTTCACTTTCCTGATACTGATACGTAGAATCTATGATAATGTAGGAACACCACTAATCTTGACACCCTCGAACGTAAATCTCAGTTTCTATCCAAATACACATCTTGAAGATTCCCAATTGTTACATATAACCTTGAATCCATCAGAACCATTCTCGAGAGCCATCTACTCTATGAACATCTCAATTAAACTGATCAAACAGACCGAACAAAATGCACCCTATTAACATACCAACACCCAAGGGAGTAACCCATACCCCTAACCAACCAGGAAAATTCCTACTCCGCACACACTACACCCTTTACAAATACAACTCAAACATTCAATGAAACCCAATTACCCATAGAGTACATTACAACCTGTATCCAAAAATTTCCATTACTCAAGTCATTCTCAAACTCCACCTCAACAGGTTATAAGGGATTCACCAGTATACCTCAAACTGAAACCAATACACCACATAATCGTGCAACCAACTTATCATTAGCAGACTCCCCCACTTGGCTCAAAGACATAGATCAAGACAAACAATAACTCATAATGCCCATACGCTATCACCGCCACAATACCATAGTGAGATTCAACTAAATCCTTCATAAGCTCATATAGAACAAACCATCTAATATCTCAAATCATCTGCAATCTCGCATTCACCATTGTAATAGCCGTGCAGACTTCCACAAGCGATCTAAGCTCAAATTAAATGATGGAATTAAAGGCATAATAATGGGAATTAACCAAAACTAGGTAAGAATCACTTACCCCAAACATCCACGCAAGAACCTCACCAAGCTCCCAATTAAATTTTGTGATATGAACTCAAAACCCTCATTTTTGAACTTTAAATTCTGCCCAGATATTCCTTCTTCGAGTTCGCGGCCCACCCATCGCGTTCGCGATGAACAAAAACTCTCAAAAATCATTTCCAAACTTTTACATTTTGGTAATTTTCCAATTCCTTATAGATTTTGAGATATAAGCTGCCAAAGTCATCCCTGTGCAACACAAATTTTTTCTTCATCTTCCTGGACAGCCTCTAGTATACCAGCCATAACTCTTTGCACAAAATTCCAAATTCAAAATGGTTTACTTTCGTGAAAACTAGACACAAGGTGCTACAACTGTCGTTTTTGGATCATCTTCAAATTCCTTATTGATTGTGAGATATGAGCCTCCAAAGTCAGACATGCGTAACATAGATTTTTCTTCTTCGCGAACGCGAGGAACAAAGTCCCTGAAGCTAAATCCTTCTTTGCGAAAGCGAGAGGATCCTCGCGAACACGAAGAACAACACCAGACACCAGCATCAACTATTGCAAAACAGCCCGAAATAATCCGAAACCACCTCGAAACACACCCGAGGCCCCGTCCAATCACACAAACTAGTCCCATAACATAACACAGACCTGCTCGAAGCCTCAAATCACCTCAAACAACATCTAAATCATGAATCGCACCCCAATTCAAGCCTAATAAACTTTAGAACTTCAAACTTCTACATTTGATGTCGAAACCTATCAAATCACGTCCGATTGACCACAAATTTGCATACAAATTGCAAATGACACTCTGGACTTGATCCAACTTTCGAAATTCCATTCCAACCCCAATAGCTAACTTTCCACTGCCGATAGGAAAGCGCCAAAAACTCAATTTCGTCAATTCAAGCCTAATTCTACTGCGGACCTATGTAAAATATTCCGAACACACTCCTAAGTCCCAAATTATCTAATGAAGCTATCTGAGCCATAAAAACCACATTCCGAGGTCATTTACCTATAAGTCAACTCCGGTTGACTTTTTCTAACTATAAAGCCATCTTAAGAGACTAAGTGTCTCATTTCTCTCCACAATCACTCCGAACCCGATCCAACCATCCCAACACAATATAAACGAGCTGAACAACACATAATAAAGCAGAAATAGGGGAAACAGGGCTAAACTCTCGAAATAGACGATCGGGTCGTTACATGCATATTCTTACCTATGAAATTTATGGCTTAGTGTGTTTCTAGGCTACTTCTGTGTGCAACCTTGTTAGTTTTGCACTTGTTTTGAGCCTATTTAGCATTTAATTTTACCTGCAGCTACCGTTTATGAGATATGTTATTTGATATGCTTCACCTGAATGATTTAGACCCCCCTTAAGTTCATATTAGCCTAATGTGTTGATACGTGAATGTCTACATTTGCTATTTGACATGAGCTTGCTTTCCCACTCTATTTTGAATATCTGTAAGGGCCGAATTGCATATGCAATGTGTTCTAATATATGTTAAAACTCTCACTATGAGTTGCTCTCCTATTAATGTGTTCCTCAGCATGTCTTTGGTTTGCATGATTCTATAGCCTTAGTGATTAATTGGGAACTTTGGAATAGATATCTTAATTTATGTTTCCCTACCATGTTTAATATTTTTTTTGCTTCAAATGTAAGTTAACATGTCTGTCCCTTGATATTGTGATGGACACTTAGCTTAGTTTGGGCCCTTGAGCTTTAAACCTTCTAAGTTAGTGCTCTATCGAGACTTGTTTGGCATTATGCATATTTATTTACTAATCTTGTAATCTCATGGAACTTGTTTCTCCCCTAACTCTTTCAATGTGTTTCTGTCAATGTGTTACTTCTTGCTAAGTGTTTAAACCTATAATAGCAACCTGCCTCTAAGTCCTTTTGACCTTTTTAACTAGCATATTGTGTGTTTAGACAACTTTGCTATGCCTGCTTTTCTAAAATACAAGTATATCTCTTCAGTTTCTATCCCTTAATCATTGTTCTCACTCTCTTTTGTTACCTATATTATTCTGATCTATCACTCTTGGCCGGCTGAAAACCAAGGCCACTATGACTCTCTCTATTGACCTCCCTAGTGTGAGCACTGCTCTGGGTCCATTCGAGACCCTTGTGAACTCTGACACACTGGGACTCGAGGTTCTGTGGCCACTCTCCTTACTATTGAGACTTGAGTTATCTCTAACACTCAGTTCTTTCCTCATTCTATCTACTGAATATGCAAACTGGTTTATTTAAGTGATTCAATGTCTGGATCATATGGTCAATCTATGGTTGTTTGGTTTGGTTTTAGTTCCTCTATGATTTCTAGGCTATGCTAATAAATATAGTCATATGTTGGAATCTGGATATGCTATGTGTGAAGAAAGAGTTGTTGAAGGCCCATGCAATGTTGGGTATTTCCTTTTGGGCCTGCTGTGGGCCTACTGTTATTGCTTGTATAATATTTTATGATTACATATATTACTGGGTCTGTAATTATTTTGTATTAAACAATTGAGGTGTCAGTGAAATTGGAAAAATGGGTATATTCTAACGTTTGCATGAAAGGGTAGAAAAGCATGCCTATAAGATTCGTATGATCTACTTGTTATTTTATCCAACCTGCCATTTATGCTATTCAATATCCATGTACACTAGTAGAAATCATGCCATTAGGAGAATCACACACTCGCACAACTTGTGCTTTATTTATTCCTATGATTACTGCTATGTGTTACTAGACAACATGTCTATAGGAAACAAATGTCAATAAACATTCCTTCGATTTGTATAACTTTAGCACATTCATTAGATGCCTTACCTATAGGATTATACCAGCTTATATTCTACTAATTTTCACCTAGAAATCATGTCCATAGGACCTTAATCAACCAATTAGCTAATGTTATTGTTATCATATTGCTCCGCCTAGATATATATGCTTATAGGGGTAAAGTGTTATAAAATCAAGTTCGATTGTCAATTTCTAGAGATCCATCCTATAGGACACTATCACTCGCTTAATTTCGTTTATGAGATCAACTTGTCAAGGATGGGCTCTCAGAACTATTTTCATTGTTTAGCTACACCACTATTAGAAATCATGCCTATAGGACAATGTCACTTTTCTAAAACTGGTATCTATAAAACCTGCGTTAACAACTCTAAAGTTCGTAAATGGTCTACTGCCTCCTCACTAAGAGTAATAGTTTTATGTATGCGATATTGGAATTCAGAGTCACGTAGAAACCATGTCCATAGGGTTTAATGGCTTTAATTTGCCTCAATTATGAAACTGTCTATGCTTAATGCAAAAAATCTGTTTGCGTGCATTCATTGTCTAAGTGTGGAGGCTAACCTGAGCCCTTGACTGCCCTTACATGAAGTCCAACTTGTTTTGTATGTCTCCTAGTTTTATCATTTTGAGCAGCCTAGGTAAAGTCTAGAACCTCCCAAATAGAGGTCTAATGCCTCCTGGACCATAGGCATGGGATGGGTAGTGCACACATAGGATACGACTTCAAATTGAATTATAGCGTATTTAGGTAAACAACTTTAACATAGTAATCAGGTAGCAGGAGATAATAGTTATACATTTAGTTATATCCTTATACATTTATTCATCTAATACAGGCCGTTATAGTTATATCCTTGTAATCCTCATTTCTCATTGTGTTATAATAAATTCATTGGACCCGTACTCCCTTTATAATCCACATATTCTTAAGTTCGGACGAGACCCACCATTGTGGACCTCGAAGAGTGCCTAACACCTTCTCTTTGAGGTAATTTGAGCCCTTACCCGATCTTTGGTGGCGTTGACTAGTCAAACAGAGTTATCTGCATAATAGGTGCCCTAACACATCTCAAAAAATCGTTAAGTGGTGACTCTTCTTATTTTATCACTCTATCTCCCTTCCAAAAGAGTTGTCATAACATCGAAACCCGCTTTCGCGATAAAATTGGGCGTTACACTTACCTGCTAATTCTATTGACTCATTTTCCATGCTTGCAGGTTCTTTCGTGACAGCACACGCCGGAGCTATTAAGGTGGAGACCAGGAAGTCAGACCTTTTCAAAGTAAAACAGAAGGATAATGAAATTCTCACAGAGTTTCTGTACCAATTTCAAATGGAACGGATGGATCTGCTGTTGACATCCAGTTTTGTCCCTCATTTCTTCTAATTAATTTTCTTAAGCTCTAAGTTATTAATACATCAAATATTTTATTTTTCAATACTATTTTCTATTTACTACACTGTTGTTATTGTTATTGTTATTATTACTTTATTACTACTACTACTACTACTACTACTACTACTACTACTACTACTACTACTACTACTACTACTACTATTATTATTGAGATTACAATTACAATTACTATTCTTGTCGCTAAAATTACTAGTATTATTGATTGTTATTGTTAATATTATTATCATATTAGATGGTGTAATAAAGTTTTCACGACCCAATTTCCCACACGGGTCATGATGGTGCCCAACAACAGGGTTAGGCAAGCCAACAAAAATTCTACTAAGTGCTACCCTTCCCATGTGATTAATTAATCCAACCTTTTCCAGTTTTAAGCATTTATTTACTTGATATTAGCCGGTGACATGAAAATAAGGCATCTGATACGTGATTCAAAAGATAAGCATATGTATGAAAATGTAACCCAAAATCCCAAAATGTACGCACGTGTGTGCCAGGACCTAGTGTCACGAGTGTCACAGGCAACTATCAGAATACACCAGAATACATAAGTACATACAATCCCATAGTCTGAATGAAATAGACGGGGAGAATAACAAAAGGAAACTCCAAGGTGCTGCCAGGAATCGCTAGGAAAAGCAGCTCACTGTGAAGTGTCACTAACCCTTGTCAGAATCTAGCACTGGACTGATGATCAGACGTACCAACCTCCGGACCTGTACAGTCAAGTACTGAAGAAAGAAAGTGCAGCATGACTACATACATAAATATGTACCCAGTGAGTATCCCGCCTAATCTTGAAGAAGTAGTGACGAGAAGTCGACTCGATACTCAATAAGGTCCCACAGTAATAAAGTAAGCAAGATGTAAGGAAAATAGTATGCATGTAAGACAACTAACCAAGTAAATTGATATTAGACATCAAATAACAATCCAAAATCCACCAAATGTTGGTATTGCCGTGGCGTACGGCCCGATCCCATCCCGTAATCCTCGCCGTGGTGTACGGCCCGATCTCATCCTGTAGTCTCAATCTCGCCGTGGCGTACGACCCGATCCCATCCTGTAGTCTCAATCTCGTCGTGGCGTACGGTCTGATCCCATCTTGTAATCTCAATCTTGCCGAGGCGTACAGCCCGATCCCATAATATACTCTTTCATCACTCTGTCGTGGCGTACGTCCCGATCCCACAATATAATCAATCATCACTCTGTTGTGGCATACGGACCGATCCCACAATATAGTCAATCATCACTCTGCCGTGGCGTACGACCCGATCCCACAATATAATCAATCATCACTCTACCGTGGCATACGGCCCGATCCCACAATATAGTCAATAATCACTCTGCCGTGGCGTAGGGCCCGATCCCATCCCGTGATTATTCTTATCACACTTAAATCAAGCCAAGTATCACAACGTTCAAAGAAAGCAATACCAATCACACAAGAATACAAGTCATATTTAGGATACAACAGGGAAAAACAATGAAGATGTTGTGTCCTAACTACCCGGACGAAGCAGTAATAGCCACTACGTACGGACTCTCGTCACTTGGTGCGTACGTAGCCCCCAAACAAGATCACATAGAAATCAAGGTTACCTAGAGGGACAATTTCCCTCTTACGAGGTTAGAAAGGAGACTCACCTCGATAAAAGCACTCCTCGGACCAATGACCGGATCAAAAGATGCGCCCGAAACTCCGAAACTACTCCTGACGGCCCACAACTAGTCAAACATGACGTAATTGAATCAATTTAAGGTTCAAGAAGAATAATTAGCAAGAATTCCTAAATTTTAACATTCTTGACGATTCTTGAAATTTCGACCCCAGGCCCACGTGCTCGGATTTCGAAAATTCTTGGAGGAATAGCTTACCCGAAGCCTAAGGAGCGAAATTATATAATTTATTTAAGAATTCAATGGCTCAAAAGGGGTAATTCACAAATTTTCAAAAAATCCCATTTACAACCCAAAACCTAGGTTTTTCCAAGATTTAGTAGTTGATTTACCTGTTAATTCATGCATGGAACTAGATAAATGAAAGGAATTACTTACCTCTACCGAATTTGGGTGAAGAGCAGGTTCTTGAAGCTCCTAGAACTCTCTAATGGAGGTGAAATGGTTGAAAAATGAAGAAATCCCGTAAATTTTGGGCATTTAAATGAGGCTTCTTACAGGGGTTCCGCACAGGCGACCTTGGGACTGTAGGTGCGGTCCCGCTCCTGCGGAAGATTGGTCGCGCCTTCGATGGGGGTCGCACCTGCGAAGGGGAAGTCCGCACCAGCTGACACAAGTCCGCACCAGCAGACACACCAGTTGCTGTGCACCAGCAGTGATTTTTGCTGGTTTTTGGCCTCATGCGGGGTCCGGGAGGTACCTAGGCCCACCCGAGCCCCCATAAAAATATACCCACAAGTCCCAAATCATTATGTGGACTTGCTCGAGCCTACGAATCACTCATAACATCGCTAAAACTCAAAATCACCCTCCAAAACCCCTTGAATCAAATTAAGAATTTAAGAAATTCTAGAATTCACCCCATCACGCCGAACGGGCCTATACTACTCGGAATGACTTCAACTTTTACAGACAAGTCATAAATGACTATACGGAACTATTCCTGGTCCCGAAATTCCGTTCGGACCTTGAAAACACAAAAACGCGTCCCAAACCAAAATATGGACTTAAGGAACTTCTTATTTCAATATTGGGCGCCGAAATGGCCCCGATCATCAGAAACCCAATCCGAACATAAGCCTAAGTCCGAAATAATCACACGAAGCTACTGGAACATACGAAACTCAATTCCGGGGTCGTTTGTTCAAAATGTTGACCGAAGTCAAACTTGGCCAAATAGGCCAACCTTAAGGAACCAAGTGTTCCTAAACCAATCAAACCATTCCCAAATCCCGAACCACTCGCTCCCACAAATCATAAAGCACAAATAGCCGCTATGGAAGGTTTTATTTAGGGGAACGGGGTCCGATAACGCAAAACGACCGGTCGGGTCGTTACATTCTCCACCTCTTAAACAAGCGTTCGTCCTCGAACGGGTCTAGAATCATACCTGAAGTGCTGAATAAGTGTGGATATCTGCTCCGCATGTCCCCCTCGGACTCCCAACTCGCCTCCTCAACTGGCTGGCCCCTCCACTGGACCTTTACGGCAAAAACTCTTTTGGACCTCAACTGGCGGTCCTGTCTATCAACAATAGCAACTGAATCCTCCTCGTAGCCCAACCTCTCATCCAACTGAATAGTGCTGAAATCGACCACATGAGAGAAGTCGGCATGGTACCTCCGGAGCATGGATACATGAAAAACTAGGTGAACTCCTGATAAGCTGGGAGGCAAGGCCAGCTCATAAGCAACCTCCCCAAATCGCCTCAACACCTCGAATGGACCTATAAACCTTGGGCTCAACTTGCCCTTCTTCCCAAACCTCATAATACCCTTCATAGGCGAAACTTTCAACAGGACTCTATCTCCCTCCATGAATGATACATCACGCGCCCTCTGATCCGCGCAACTCTTCTGTCTGGACTGTGCTGTACGGAGTCTCTCCTAAATCAACTTCACTCTCTCCAAGGCATCCCTCACCAGGTTGTTGCCATATAACTTAGCCTCGCCGGGCTCAAACCACCCGATAGGGGAACGACATCGCCAACCATAAAATGCCTCAAATGGTGCCATCTCAATGCTAGACTGATAACTATTATTGTAAGCAAACTCGACCAAAGGCAAGAACTGGTCCTAGTGACCCCCGAAATCAATCACACATGCCCTGAGCATGTCCTCCAATATCTGAACTGTACTCTCTGACTGACCATCAGTCTGGGGATGAAATGTTGTGCTGAGGTCTATCTGGGTGCCCATCTCACTATGCAATGCTCTCCAGAAGTGCGAGGTGAACTGAGGGCCTTGATCTGATATGATGGACACCGGCACACCATGAAACTGGACTATCTCCCGAATGTAGATCTGTGTCAACCTCTCAAATGAATAGGTGGTAGCCATTGGAATGAAATGCACGGATTTGGTCAATCTATCCACGATAACCCAAACCGCGCCCACCTTCTGCAAAGTCCGAGGCAATCCCACCACGAAGTCCATGGCAATGCGCTCCCATTTTCACTCCGGAATGGGTATCTGCTGAAGTAGGCCTCCTGGCCTCTGGTGCTCATACTTAACCTGCTGGCAACTGAGGCACCTAGTCACATACTCCACAATGTCCTTCTTCATTCGCCTCCGCTAGAAATGCTGCTTCAAATCATGATACATCTTCGTAGCACCAGGGTGAATAGAATATTGAGAACTGTGCGCCTCCTCTAGAATCCTCTCCCTCAGGCCATCAACATTAGGAACACATAAGCGGCCCTGAAGTCTCAGAACACCATCCTCGCAAATAGTAACCTCCTTGGCCCTACCCTGAACCACTGTTTCCCGAAGATCTGCCAAGTACGTATCATAGAACTATCGGGCCTTAATCTCCCCCAATAACGAAGACTGAGCAACCACATGTTCCAATACTCGACGAGGCTCTGAAAGATTTAATCTCACCAAGCGATTGGCCAAGGACTGAATGTCCAAGGCTAGAGGCCTCTCCTCCGCTGCAATATAAGCCAAGCTACCCATACTCTAAGCCTTCCGGCTCAACGCATCCTCCACCACATTAGCCTTGCCCGAGTGATAAAGAATGGTAATATCAATCCTTCAACAACTCAATCCATTTGCGCTGCCTCAAATTAAGATCCTTCTGTCTAAATAAGTGATGCATGTTGCGGTGGTCGGTGTAAACCTCACAGGACACCTCATACAAATAGTGCCTCCAGATCTTAAGAGCATGAACAATCGCTGCCAACTCCAAATCGTGCACAGGTTAGTTCTTCTCATGAACCTTCAGCTGGCGTGAATCATAAGCAATAACTCTCCCCTCCTGCATCAACATGCACCCCAAGCCAACGCGTGAGGCGTCGCAATACACCGTGTACCTCCCAGAATCAGATGGCAATACTAGAACTGGCGCTGAGGTCAATGTTGTCTTGAGCTTCTGAAAGCTCACCTCACGCCCGTTAGACCATCGAAACGGGGCATTCTTTTGAGTCAATCTGGTCAATGGAGCTACAATAGAAGAGAAACCCTCCACAAATCGGCAATAATAACCTGCTAGGCCCAAAAGCTCCTGATCTCAGTAGCTGAAGTAGGACGCAACCAACTCTAAACCGCCTCGATCTTCTGAGGATCAACCTTGATACCCTGTCCAGATACCACATGCCCCAAAAATGCCACGGAATCCAACCAAAAGTCACACTTGGAGAATTTAGCATATAGCTTCTGCTCTCGCAAGGTCTGGAGCACGACTCTCAAATGCTGCTCGTGCTCCCCCAAGCTACGGGAGTAAATCAAAATGTCATTAATGAAGACAATGACGAAGGAATCAATATACGACCTGAACACCCTATTCATCAAGTCCGTAAAGGTTGCTGCGGCATTAGTCAACCCAAAGGACATCACCAGGAACTCATAATGGCCATATCTCGTACGAAAAGCAGTCTTCGGAACATCTGAAGCCCGAATCTTCAACTGATGATACCCTGATCTCAAGTCAATCTTAGAAAACACACGAGCACCCTGCAACTGGTCAAACAAATCATCGATGCGAGGAAAGAGATACTTGTTCTTAATGGTAACCTTGTTCAACTGGTGGTAATCAATACACATCCGCATAGACCCATACTTCTTCTTCACAAATAGAACTGGAGCACTCCACGGCGACACACTTGGTCTGATGAACCCCTTAGCTAACAACTCCTCAAGCTGCTCCTTCAACTCTTTCGGAGCAATACGATACGGAGAGATGGATATAGGCTGAGTATCTTGTTCTAAATCAATGCAGAAATCAATATCACGGGCCGGAGGCATGCCTGGAAGATCCGAAGGAAATACATCAGCATACTCTCGAACAACTGGCATAGAATCAATCATCGGAGACTCTGCGGTGGTGTCCCGCACATAAGCCAAATAGGCTAGACAACCCTTCTCGGCCATATGTTGAGCCTTCAAGAACGAAATAACCCGGCTAGATGTGCTACCTGAAGAACCCTCCATTCTAGCCTAGGAGACTCAGGCATGGCCAAAGTAACTGTCTTGGCATGGCAATCAAGAACGGCATGATAAGGAGATAGCCAATCCATGCCCAGGATAACCTCAAAATCAATCATGTCAAGCAATAAAAGGCCGGCTCTGGTCTCAAACCCACAGAAAGTGATCACACAAGACCGATACACCCGGTCTACCACCACAAATTCGCCCACAGGAGTGGACACATATATAGGAGATCCCAAAGACTCTCGAGAGACATCCAGAATAGGAGCAAATAATGCTAAAACATATGAATAAGTGGATCCCGGATCAAATAATACTGAAGCCTCTCTACCACATACTGAGATAATACTTGTGATCATGGCGTCTGAGGCCACTACAGCTGATCTGGTCGGAAAGGCATAAAACCTGGCTGGAGCACCTGAAGGCTGAGGTCCCCCAAAATGAGTTGGAGCTAACTGAACCCCTCCGGACTGGCCTCCCCCTCTGGGACGGCCCCTGCCAACCTGACCCCTACCTCTAGGCGGTCGAACTGCTGGTACTGAAACCGCAGGCTAGTGACTCTACTGTACGACCTTGCCCCGGTACCTGGGATAAAACCTCCATGTGTGGCCCAGGTCCCCAGACTCGAAGCAACCCCCTGTCACTACTACTCGCTGCCCTGAAGATGAATCCTGGATGGCCGGAGGGAGACGAGAGCCCTCAGGCATAACACTGAAATAAGGATCGAAAGAACCCTGATGACTGGGATAACCACTAGGAGAACCCTAAATAGTTGGGGGACGATCGGCGCGTTCTGGCATGGCACTAAACTGGGGCCTAACTGGGACACCTCGGGGAGGTGGTGGAGGTGCCACATATGGAGGCCTGCTGGGCCGACTACCTCCAAACTGACCCCTGCCCCTAGCTGGAGCACCTCTAAAATCACCTTCAAATCTGGCCCTCTTGTCCTGCTGACCCTGCTGCCCCTACTCCCTGCTCCTCATCCGGTATCCCTCAATCCGTCGAGCTATCTCAACCACAAGCTAGTACGGGGTACCCATCTCCACCTCTCGAGCCATGGTGGACCTAATACCTGGATGCAACCCTGCTACAAACCTCCGAACTCTCTCAGCATCGGTGGGTAATATCATAAGAGCATGGCGTGATAGCTCTGAAAATCTGGCCTCATAATCTGTCACAGACATCTGCCCCTGCTCCAACCGCTCAAACTGACCCCTCAGCTCTTCCCTCTCAGAGGGTGCAATATATCTATCCAAGAACATCTGCGTGAACTGCTCCCAAGTGATAGTAGGAGATCGGCTGGCTTGCTGAGAATGTAAGACTTCCACCACCTGGGAGCTCTGCTCTCTAACTGGAATGTAGTGAAATCCACTCCGTGGGACACTAGGATCCCCATGTTGTGCAGTCTATCCCTGCACCTATCAATGAAATCCTGGGCATCCTCCCCTCGCTCACCCTCGAAGACTAGAGGGCGTAAGCGGGTCCATTTGTGTAACACCTTATGCTGTCACCACCCACAACTGGTCTGGGCTCTGGTGCTGCTGCTGCAGGCTGGGCATCATCCACGGGCAGTGTACCCGGGGTGGGATGCAATGTTGCTGTCGGGCCTGGGCAGTAGGGGTCTGGGCTCCCCCTCCCACCTGTGAAGTGACAGGGTCTGCTGGAAATAAACCAGCCTGGGACATGGTGTCCATGAACCTCATCATATGGCCCATGGCTGCCTGAAAGACCAGTGCCGTCATAAAGTCTACAGGTGCCGGATCTGCTGGGGGCACCTCATCCTGCTCCTCTAATACAGGGTCCTCTGGTGGCGGGACCGGTACAGCTCTGGGACACCCTCGTCCCCTACCACGGGCAGGTGCTCTACCCCTGCCCCTACCATGGCCTCGAGCGGCGGGGGCGGCACCCTCTCCCGGACCAGGCACATGAGATGCACGCGTCCTCACCATCTGTGAGAGAATAGAATCATGAATTTAGTAAATCATAGACTGCACGATAGAGTAAGAACAAGTAGAGGTTTCCTAACATCCTGTAGCCTCCTGAAGATAAGTACAAACGTCTCCGTACCGATCCGCAAGACTCTACTGGGTTCGCCCGGGACTCGTGAGACTTACGTGAACCTAGAGCTCTGATACCACGTTATCACGACCCAATTTCCCACACGGGTCGTGATGGCGCCCAACAACAGGGTTAGGCAAGCCAACATAAATTCTACTAAGTGCTACCCTTCCGATGTGATTAATTAATCCAACCTTTTCTAGTTTTAAGCATTTATTTACTTGATATTAGCCGGTGACATGAAAATAAGGCATCTGATACGTGAGTCAAAAGATAAGCATATGTATGAAAATGCAACCCAAAAGCCCAAAATGTACGCACGTGTGTGCCAGGACCTAGTGTCACGAGTGTCGCGGGCAACTATCAGAATACACCAGAATACATAAGTACATACAATCCTATAGTCTGAATGAACTAGACGGGGAGAATAACAAAAGGAAACTCCAAGGTGCTGCCAGGAATCGCAAGGAAAAGCAGCTCACCGTGAAGTGTCACCAACCCCGGTCAGAATCTAGTACCGGACTGATTATCAGACGTACCAACCTCCGGACCTGTACAGTCAAGTATAGAAGAAAAGAAAGTGTAGCATGAGTACATATATAAATATGTACCCAGTGAGTATCCCGCCTAATCTCGAAAAAGTAGTGACGAGAAGTCAACTCGATACTCACTAAGGTCCAACAATAATAAAGTAAGCAAGATGTAAGGAAAACAGTAGTCATGTAAGACAAATAACCAAGTACATCGATATTAGATATCAAATCACAATCCAAAATCCACCAAATGTTGGTATCCGCCGTGACATACGGCCCGATCCCATCCTGTAACCTCACCGTGGCGTACGGCTCGATCATATCCTGTAGTCTCAATCTCGCCGTGGCGTACGGCCCGATCCCATCCTGTAGTCTCAATCTCGCCGTGGCGTACGGACCAATCCCATCCTGTAGCCTCAATCTCGCCGTGGCATACGGCCCGATCCCATCCTGTAGTGTCAATCTTGCCGTGGCGTACGACCCGATCCCATAATTTACTCTCTCATCACTCTGTCGTGGCATATGGCCCGATCCCACAATATAATCAATCATCATTCTGCCGTGGCGTACGGCCCGATCCCACAATATAGTCAATCATTACTCTGCCGTGGCGTACGGTCCAATCCCACAATATAATCAATCATCACTTTGCCATGGCGTGTGGCCCGATCCCACAATATAGTCAATCATCACTCTGCCGTGGCGTACCGCCAGATCCCACCCCATGATTATTCTTATCACACTTAAATCAAGCCAAGTATCACCGCGTTCAAAGACAACAATACCAATCACACAAGAATACAAGTCATATTTAGGCTACAACAAGGAAAAACAATAAACATGTTGTGTCCTAACTACCCGGACGAAGCAGTAATAGCCACTACGTATGGACTCTCGTCACTTGGTGCGTACGTAGCCCCCAAACAAGATCACATAGCAATCAAGGTTACCTAGAGGGACAATTTCCCTCTTAAGAGGTTAGAAAGGAGACTCACCTCGATAAAATCACTCCTCGGACCAAGGACCGGATCAAAAGATGCGCTCGAAACTCTGAAACTACTCCTGACGGCCCACAACTAGTCAAACATGATGTAATTGAATCAAAAGGGGCCCACACGCTTGGATTTCGAAAATTCTTGGAGGAATAGCTTACCCGAAGCCTAAGGAGCGAAATTATATAATTTATTTAAGAATTTAATGGCTCAAAAGGGGTAATTCACAAATTTTCCAAAAATCCCATTTACAACCCAAAACCTAGGTATTTCCAAGATTTAGTAGTTGATTTACCTTGTTAATTCATGCATGGAACTAGATAAATGAAAGGAATTACTTACCTCTACCGAATTTGGGTGAAGAGCAGGTTCTTGAAGCTCCTAGAACTCTCTAATGGAGGTGAAATGGTTGAAAAATGAAGAAATCCCGTAATTTTGGGCATTTAAATAAGGCTGCCTACAGGGGTTTCGCACCTGCGACCTTGGGACCGTTTGGTCGCCCCTGCGGAAAAGGGCCTGGGACACTTGGCTCGCACCTGCGGAGTTGGGAGTCGCACCAGCGGTCCCGCTCCTGGGAAAGATTGGTCGCGCCTGCGATGGGGGCGCACCTGCGAAGGGGAAGTCTGCACCACCGGACTCGCACCAGCGGGCACAAGTCCGCACCAGCGGTCACATCAGCTGTTGTGCACCAGCAGTGATTTTTTCTGGTTTTTGGCCTCATGCGGGGTCCGCGAGGCACCTGGGCCCACCCAAGCCCCAGTCAAAATATACCCACAAGTCCCAAATCATTGTACGGACTTGCTCGAACCTACAGATCACTCATAACATCGCTAAAACTCAAAATCACCCTCCAAAACCCCTTGAATCAAATTAAGAATTTAAGAAATTCTAGAATTCACCTCATCGCGCCGAACGGACCTATACTACTCGGAATGACTTCAAATTTTACAGACAAGTCATAAATGACTATACAGAACTATTCCTGATCCCGGAATTCAGTTCGGACCTCGAAAACACAAAAACGCGTCCCAAACCAAAATATGGACTTAAGGAACTTCTTGTTTCAATATTGGGTGCCGAAATGCCCCTAGGTCATCAAAAACCCGATCCGAACATAATCCTAAGTCCAAAATCATCACACGAAGCTACTGAACCGACGAAACTCGATTCCGGGGTCATTTGCTCAAAATGTTGACCGAAGTCAAACTTGGCCAAATAGGCCAACCTTAAGGAACCAAGTGTTCCTAAACCACTCAAACCATTCCCAAATCCCGAACCACTCGCTCCAACAATTCATATAGCACGAATAGCCGCTATGGAAGATTTTATTTAGGGGAACGGGGTCCGATAACGCAAAATGACTGGTCGGGTCGTTACAAAAGTAATGCAAGAGTAGACTATAGGAGATACTCTTTAATATACTCTAATTAAACAAATAAACAAAAAGGTTTTTCAATTGTTATATGAGAAGGCCTCTGATTTATTAAAAATATAAATGATTGTCTTTCTTCAACTCAACTAAGAATAAATTGTACTTCGTGCTAGCATAACTGCCTTATCAAAATCCACACATAGATTTGGATTGTTCTTTGCTAATTAAAAATTGTAGTATCATTTAATCATTTATTTTTCCTTTGAAAAATAATTGGCACGCGCGCACACACACACACACACACACACACACACATATATATATATATATATATATATATATATATTCATATTAGTTGTTGTTGTTGTTGTTGTTATTATTATTATTGTTATTATTATTATTTTTTACCTAATATTAATATAATACATTTGAGAGCTAATTAAAATAAATTTAGGAGCCCAAAGAAATACTAGGAAGAAAGGAGTTTCAAGACCATTTCGATGGGGCTTTTGCATCCGTACCCACTTTTTGTGCCACGTTTTAACTTATACCCGCTTTGTAAAAAAAATTGCATCCGTACCCGCTTTTGCATTACTTCAGCATGCGGGGCTGAAGTAGCAAAGGCAATCATGCAAAACTTCAGCATTCTAGTAGACGGGCCTGAAGTAGCTTGCGAACTTCAAATCTGGAGCTGAAGTTGTTGTCTTGTAACTGGGGAACTTCAGCATACGGGGCTGAAGTTCTCCATTTATAAAAATAAAAACTTCAACATACGGAGGCTGAAGTTCCCCTAGTTACACTGGGGAACTTCAGCTCTAGAGCTGAAGTTCCTCAGTGTAACTGGGGAACTTCAGCATACGGGGCTGAAGTTCCCCAGTTACACTGAGGAACTTCAGCTCTAGAGCTGAAGTTCCTCAGTGTAACTGGGGAACTTCAGCATACGGGGCTGAAGTTCCCCAGTTACACTGAGGAACTTCAGCTCTAGAGCTGAAGTTCCTCAGTGTAACTGGGGAACTTCAGCATACGGGGCTGAAGTTCCCCAGTTACACTGAGGAACTTCAGCTCTAGAGCTGAAGTTCCTCAGTGTAACTGGGGAACTTCAGCATACGGGGCTGAAGTTCCCCAGTTACACTGAGGAACTTCAGCTCTAGAGCTGAAGTTCCTCAGTGTAACTGGGGAACTTCAGCATACGGGGCTGAAGTTCCCCAGTTACACTGAGGAACTTCAGCTCTAGAGCTGAAGTTCCTCAGTGTAACTGGGGAACTTCAGCATACGGGGCTGAAGTTCCCCAGTTACACTGAGGAACTTCAGCTCTAGAGCTGAAGTTCCTCAGTGTAACTGGGGAACTTCAGCATACGGGGCTGAAGTTCCCCAGTTACACTGAGGAACTTCAGCTCTAGAGCTGAAGTTCTGACTTTGTAATTGTCTTAATAACTTGGGAGCTGAAGTTCGTAACTGGGAAACTTCAGCAGTTTTGTCTTTGTAACTGGGGAACTTCAGCCCCGTATACTGAAGTTTTGTCTTTACAACTGGCGAACTTCAGCTTAACTGGTGAACATCAGCTCAGCGAGGCAAAGGAAGCTGAAGTTATTTAAAGTGTGGGTACAGGTAAAAGTTTTTTAAAAAGTGGGTATAGGTTAAATGGGGGCGACCAAATAGGGTGCCCCGCGTAATTTTACCATTTCGAGTCCAACTCTAAGCCCACTTATTATTCTTTAGTTCAAAGCCCAATTCCTGAAATTCTATTTATAATACATAATCAACTAGGGTTTATTTTGTCCCAAATCAGCCTCAGCCGCTATCTCCACCCTCTCTCTTTTTTCCCTTTCCAGCAAAATGCCAACATCTCTATGCCATGGCCAGACTTTGTGTCTCCGTTTTTAGCATAAAATCTATCCTCCTCTGCTCCCATTTGGTGTATCTCAACTCTTTGGAGATGATCTTTCTACTCTTATGCTCAAAGACGCAGCAAAGCGCGTTTGCTTCAGTCGAGATTTCATCATTTCGGATAGGACCTGAACAAATCATGTGAAGGCTTCAACGTTCGGATTCATACGGACTCTGACTCGATTTTGAATCCCTAATTTTGATATCTCACTCAAAAACTCGAGTCCTAACTTTTCCCCGATAAATACTACTATTTTCTACAAGTAGTGGGGGATTGGTTAGCTTCCTCTTATCCATTTAAATCTTCTGGGGAGCTGATATGGCTCTTAATTATTTCATTGTACTTCATTATATTTTAACTGCTATTGCGATTAATAGTTTTTGTTTCCAGCTATGTTAAACCTGGATATGTAGTGACTAACTTTCACAGGGCTTATTAATGAAATCAATCTACTTCAAGTTTTTTTTTACTGAGAGAATATGTTAATTATTATCATATAAAAATCCGTTTTCATAATGTTTGAACACCCTTTTAACTTTGCAATCATTTGTTTCAATTTATTAATAGACTCCGAAACCAGCGATTTCTATCGTAAGAAGACTATTTAAAATCATGTGAGTCCAAAACCATTTTTATTTTTATAAGTATTATAGAACAGATTTCCTAATCAATTTAAAGGAACTTTCGCCCTCTTTTACTTTTAGACCATGACAAACTAACTATTTTAACCATTAATTGCTTTTCAATTTGAAGTATCTTCTTTAAGGTTACAATTGCCTAAGAGTATTATTATAAACATATACTTATGCTTAGCCTTAATTAACTTATGTTTGGCCGGTTAGCCGTAATTAACGGATCATAAAGGGCGCTTTAACAAAATTTCCTATATGATTAATTAGAACCCTTACCTAGAATTTCTAAGATTAAGCAGACCGTAAAACAGAGTTAACTTAAAGCACTACTTAGCTAAAATTGGTGTCCTAATTCACCTTTAAATTAATTAGGTGGCGACTCTTTAATCAATTAAACCTCTAGAATTACCAATAGGTTATACGCTATTCTAACCAGTTTAAAATGGGGTATAACAGCTTGGCGGCTCTGCTGGGGATTCTTGGTTCTTAACCATAACAAATTTAGGTTAATAATAAAGTTGATTTATTTGTTTGTATTTGTTTATGATGCTTATCTGAATTGGCTTATGTCGTATTATTTTTATATGACTTTTTTATATATATTTATTGCTTTATATAAATTGTCATTTCGTTTCACTTCCTCCACTCCTGGAAAATTCACACAAAGCACACACATAGCGGTTACGTGGTTTACGGCCGTGCGCGTTTTAAAAATACCTTTTAGGGAAAGTTCATAGGTAAGTCGATCAGCGGTGCAGTCGACAATCACGAGCTTTCCACTCTCAAGTTGTCCGCTTGGGAGAAGACCAGTCTAAAAAAATCCCACTCTTAGTTAACCTAAGATAGAGCTAAACCAAAACCCTTTTAGGAGCATGCATCATTTTAACCCTTAGCAATTTGATACCAGAGGTGTATTAAATCCATTAGTTAACCTTACCTAAATGTCCAAGTGGGTTTTCAACCCTAAGTGACACCTTATCATGTATATATGCATTATTTGAAGGATAAACACGCCAGTTATGTAGACCATTTTCTCTAAATTAATTAAATCCTATGTGATGAAGCATGACTAATTTTTTGATGATATGTATGAAATTTTTTGTAACGACCCGATCGGTCATTTTGAGCTGTAGCGCGTCGTTCAGCGGTTTGAAGTTGTGAGCAGCTTCGTTTCAGGTTTTATGACCCGTGGGCGAGGTCGGAATTGAATTCCAGGAAGTTTAGGATTGATTTGGAAAGAAAATTCTCATTTCAGAAGCCTTAAGTTGGAGAAATCAACTAAGATTGGAATTTTGAGTAAACGACCTCCGAATCAGGATTTGAAGGTTCCAGCAGGTTCGTATGATGATTTCAGACTTGGATGTATGTCCGGCTCGGGGTTTGGATAACCCGGGAGCGCTTCGGCGTATATTGTGGAAGTTAGCATTTTAGAAGGATTTCATGAATTTGGGCTTGGAGTGCATATTAGTGAGGTTGATGTCCGTTTGGGATTCCGAGTCTGGGAATAACTTTGTATGGTGATTGTGAAATTGGGAGCGTGATCGGAAGTGAATTTGGATGTCCGTAGGTCATTTTGGGGTCATTTGGCTAAAGACGGAAATTTGGAGGTTTTTGAGAAATCCGACCGGAAGTGGAAGTTTTGATATCTAGGTCGGAATGCGATTCCGAAAGTTGGAGCAGGTCCGTAATGTTGAATACGACTTGTGCGCAAAATTTGGGGTCAATCGGAGGTGATTTGACGGGTTTCAGCATCGAATGTGGAAGTTTGGAATTTCAAGTTCTTAAAGATTTGGATTGGAGAGCGATTCGTCGTTTCAATGTTGTTAGATGTGATTTGAGGCTTCGAGCATGTCTGTGTTATGTTTTGGGATAGGTTGGTATGATTGGACAAGGTCCCGGGGGCCTCGAGTGGATCCTGGGTGGTTAACGGATCAAGAATTGAAGTTTAAAGAAGTGAAGATTTATTGTCATCTGGTGTGATCCATAGCTGCGAGGATTTGGCCGCAGGTGCAGAGCTGTAGGTGCGAGAGTGGGCAGGCTTGGCTAGGGACCGCAGGTGCAATGGATTTTTCGCACCTGCGAAGATGCAGGTGCGGACAGTGGGGCGCAGGTGCGATTTGGTCTGAAGTTGAGGAAAACTGCAGGTGCGGGAGATTTGGTTACACCTGCGGGATCGCAGGTGCGAAGGAAGGACCGCAGGTGCGGAAATCGACCTGGGCAGAATGCTTTAAAACAAGAAATTTGGTTCATTGTATTCATTTTTCTCATGGCTTAGGCGATTTTGGGGAAGCTTCAAGAGAGGATTCCTTCATGCATTGTCAAGGTAAGTAAATTTCTCCCGTTTGTAAGTTAAATACAAGATTGTATGCATGGATTAGGCATGGAAATTGGTAAGAAATTGGAATTTTTGAAGAAAAACCTAGAAAATGTAAATTTAGATTTTAGCCACAAATTGAGCATGAATAATTGAGTAAATTATATATTTGAGTTAGTAAGTCTATGGGTCGAATGTATCTTCGAGAAATTTCGGATTTTCGAGCATGTGGGCCCGAGGGAATTTTGGTCATTTCTCCGAGCGGGGTTGGGAAAGTATATAATCTGAATTTATGTGAGAATTAGGATGAATTTTCATTTCTTTGTCATTTATGTGGTAGTTTCGGAGCGTAATGCGTCCGTTAGAGTCATCGGAAGGGCTTGGAAGCCGGCGTTTGGAATTTCTGAGCAAGGTAAGTCTCCTTTCTAACTTTGTGAGGGGGAATCGTCCCCCTAGATGAATTAATTCAGTACATGCTATTATCTTCGGGGGCTACGTACGCACGAGGTGACGGGAGTTCGTGTGTAGCTACTATTATGCCATGTTCGGGTAGCCTAGGACCCACTAGCATGCTTTATGTGTGTACCTGTAACCCTGCCTGTAATATTAAACTGCTGATATGACCGAAACGTAATTGAATGCTTAAAAGAAAGCTAGAGTTCATATTATTAACCTTCTAAAAAGAGAATTATTTCCGCTGTGAATATATGTGTACCTGGACTGGATTGTACCATGGAGTATCACTAAACTTGAAAAATGAGTTTCAAAAACAAAGATTTCAAAACCTATATTTCGTGTTTCTTTTGATAAAGATTTTACAACTTTCCTGAGAAAAATTGTTTTCTTGATAAAATACAAATTTATTATGTGGATATGTGTAACTTTGGGTGCCTGAGTCGCTTGAGTGATTCGCGAGCAGGAAGACCCTGTATTTGTGTATGTATTCATATGAGCACCTGAGTCGCATGTATAATTCGCGAGCAGGCTAGGCATATTATGTTAACTGCGTCGCATGATCGATTCGCGAGCGGGGCAGATAGATGCATCTATGGTTTGAGCCGCTCGACCCCTCGGCAGTGCATATTTTATTATTATTGGTCCGCGCCGTTCGACCCTCGGCATTGCTTGCGCATAATATATTGATGCGTAGTTGCTATGATATTTCCCTGATTTTTGGCCTGAAATATTAAGTTGTCAATTGAAATGACAGGGATTTTAAAGTTATCAAAAAGACTTTTTGGAAGAAGTTGTTCCTTCCGTTGAATTATTATTATTTGATTAAATCACCATATTGATTAATTGTTAATATGACGAAGATATAAAGTGTTAAATGTGAACGAAATTGAAGGATGTTTAAATCCTATTTCATAAACTGCCTATGATAAAACCATGCTTAGTGTCACTTTTGAATATTTAGATGGACCTTTAGTAAGTGTCTAAATTGACCTCTCGTGACTACCTCTCTGAGCTTAGGCGCGCGACTTACTGAGTACACGTTATTTTTGTACTCATACTACACTCTCTGTGCATTTTGTTGCACATGTACCTACATAGCACAATGGTTGATTTGAAGACTTGGACGGGCTGCATCATCCGGAGGCGTTCCGCAGCTGATAGATTCTCCCTCCTACCATATTATTTTATTTTAAATCCCTTGTCCAGATTGTATTTCAGACAAGCTTTGTAATATTTGTAAAATTCTTAGAAATTGCTCATGTACTTGTGACACCGGGTTCTGGGATATGTATTGAGAAAATTGTTTAAGTGAAATCTTTAGATCACTGTATTTAAATAACAGAATTTTATTTGCTGTCGTATTTTAAATTTACGAAAATTTATTTATTTGATTATGAAATGCAAGGAAAGGTAACGGTTTCGAAAATATTAAAACATGAATGTATTTCAACTAATTAAGGATTTGGCTTGCCTGGTAGTGGTGTCCGGTGCCCTGGCGACCTATGGATTTTGGGTCGTGACAACATGGTATCAGAGCGCTAGGTTCCTGTAGAGTGTTGCGGATCGGTACGGAGATGTGTGTACTTGTCTTCGAGAGGCTACAGGGCTGTTAGGGGTACTTCCCTTCTTGATTCTTCATCGTGCGAGTTGATTTCTTTGAGGCTTATGCCTATGTTCATTCCTACTCAATATTACGCGTCGCAAAGCACTTGCTATGGATCAGGGATTTAAGGAATGGAAATGGTGATGCGAATGTAATTCGAGATGCTTCCATGTGTAAATGGTCGTGGTTATTGTTATGGCCCTGCGAAAGGGTAATATGTTATTTCAGCTTAGTAGTTGTGTTTCTAGGAGCCTTAAGGCTGTGCTCAGGTAGTGATGATGTTTGCAAGTTATCGTCCCGCGGTGTCGATATGATGATAGAATGTTTGCCCGTATGTTGGGAGAGATGAATGGTTTGCAGGGAGGTCTCCTCAGAGTGTGATTTCGAGATTTCAGTGCTTTTGTGCTGACAGAGGAATGGCATTTTGGGTTATGAATGGTCCGGTTGAGGTTGATAAGATAGTAAGACTTGGTGTCTTCAAGCGAGATGGGATATGCACCTGTGATGTGTAGTCGTTGTCATTGATCGAATGGAATGTGTTAAGTTTTTCGGTGCTATGGTTTCTTCGGTTGTGTGAGGTCAGAGTGTTGAGAAGAAGTATTGAAGAAAACGGTTGGCAGAGATCGTGAGGTGCGATGGTTCAGTACCGGATAAGTGTTGATAACGAAGGAAGCTAGAGAAAGATAATCTTCGAAGAGCTTGAAGTCGTGGTGATCTTCTGGTTTGAGAGCTACAAAGAATGATCCTGGAATGAGGCTAGGCGGTGGTTCCATTTCTAGGAGGCCAGGTGTAAGAAGCGGAAGTCGAGCAGTCGCAAAGTTGGGGAGCGACAACACAACTTGGAATTTGAAGATATTTGTCGCGCATTAATGGATGTCCATGAGGAGCGGACGGACTAGTAAGTTGGTAAATGAAGCAGGGCGTAGGATTGGGTATTGAGGTCGCAGAGAGCGTGCATTTCAGCGTCGTTGGGAGGTGTACGCGGGTGATCTCCATATGCAGGTTGTATTCTGGGGATAGGTTAGCAATGGCGGGGTTGGCAGGTTCTGTGAGGGGTCCTAGTGGCTAGTCAGTAGGAGATAGAATGTGTGAATGATGCTAGAAAATTTGAGTATTTAGGGAGTTCTAGCAAGGGAATTTGGAAGAACAAGATCGTGTTATCAAAGCAGGAAGGATCTCAGCAGGGTAGAGAGTGGTGCAAGGAGTAGCTTCGGGTTAAGTGGGGGAGTCCCACCATCTGCAGTTGGGTTGTAGGATTGTCTTCGCATGGGGTTGAGGATTTTCGGCGTGTATGCGAGTTATTCCAGCTAAGGAAAAAGGAGTAAGATGGTAATTGTGTGTGGGATTTGATGAATATGTGCAAATGTTGTCCCTGACAGATCAGGGTTAGGCTTCGGAAGATTCAGAATTTATGCTTAAGGCATGGGCGAGTTGTAAATATAGTGACTCAGTCACGTGTTTCATTAAGAAAGGTGTTCCTGTGCTAGGAGAGACTTGGAGTTGATTGTATTCGGGGCCAGTCAGGGTGGGTGACTCTCAATAGCGGTCCAAGTGAGTTCAAAAGTTAAGAATATGGCAATTAAGGATTTCAGGAAGCAGTATGATCGAGAATCGAGCTTTTGTAGAGTAATCTCTGAGAAAAATGAGGATGGTTGGAATGTTCTATGATATGTTTCAGCATGCAGGAGAATATTGGAGGAGTGAGAGAAATAGACTCCGGATTGAAGAAAAGATTATCACAAGGGTATGAGACGGGTTGCAGGATTTGGGAAGCATAGTCTCATGAATCAAGGTCACTCAGGATCAGTGAGGAATGAGTTTGCTATGGGTTGAAGGAAGTTGTTATTGTTCTCTAGGCAATTAATGATGATTAAAAGAAGATAGATTGACTAGCCATGGTTGAAATGGCACGTTTGCGCAGTGGTTGGTTCCTTTGATGTGATTAAGTTATGCATATGGTTTGTGCTGGTGTGTGCGGGGCTTGTTAGTCGTCGTAATGGATTTCATGTGGGAACATTTGAGTGCTATGGCCTGTCATGTGTAGGCGGATCCCGCAAGGGTTATGGGGGTATATACTACTACTTAAGGATTTGCATGATCTGGGTGATAATGGGAATTCACTCGTGTGTTGAGATGGTACTCTTGAATTGAGTCAAGTAAAAGGTTTCTATATGATGAAGTATTCACCCTATTGGTGCTTCGAAAGTTATGATGGAATTGTTGCGCTACCTTATGTTGGTATGTTAAGTGCGGGAAGCAGTATGTAACTGGGAGTAAGAATCGAGATTTAGGTCCGATGTTTATAAGGATGTCATGAGATCGGAAGAGCAAGGCAAAGTGATTTGAAAGTTCAGTGTAAGCTGGTGTTATCTTCAGTGTCACCTGAGATTGATATTTGGTGAAAGAGGCTTTGTACCCTGGTCATGGGTTCTTGATGTGTTTTGCGGCCTTAGTGTTGTCGGTATTATGGATGTGCAAACTTTTTGCCTTGCCTGGAAGGTCGTGGAAGCATGACTGCGAGAAGANTATATATATATATCGCACCTCAATTGTGCTTGAGTTTTGTAGTCTATGGCTTTATCAGTCTCCCCAGGATGGTATTATGCACTTAGCGTGCTTGTGATCGATATTTAGTAATTCGTAATTGTGAGCAAATCAACTCCGTATATATATCTTCTTATGTAAATTATATGTGTGGATCGGGTGGCATGTCGCCACAGGTATGTTATTTGGATCGGGTTGCACGCCGCAATAGTGTGATGATGAGAAGGGTTAATATGTATTTATTTTCTTGTGTTTTATTTTCCTATTTTCCGGTAAGAATTCAAATTAGTTGCATGAGCTGAATAGTTCCGTCCTGAGTCGCTTCTTATTATCATGTTAGAGTTATGGTCTATTGGCGCGATGTGGTATCATGTGAGGCTGTTGGTCAATTTTGGGGTGATTTGTTGTCTGAGCAGTTCATACTGGGTGAGACGAGATTATCGGATCAAGGATTAGTGCAATGAGGTTATGTGATGTGTATATTAGAGAGAAAATACCATTATTCAGGTTCATAATGAAGTGATGATTCTAGTCAAAATGAGTTATTCAAGGATTTGTTAACTCTGCAGTTGAGTATGAGTTTCCGCACGTTTCCTTCGTTGTGGTGGTATCGTCAGCATTATAGCAGGGTGTATGTATATTTGTTATGAGGTGCATTCGGTGCATCAGATACATGGATCTTGGCTATTAAGGTTCAGGGAGCGTCATTGTGGTCAAATGATGAGTTGTGCGGTGCATGGTGCCGATTCAACAAAGGTATGAAGCTATGATCTGGTATATCGTGTGCTAGTTGATGCAGTACTTATATATTGAGACTAGGCCTGGCTAGAGAAAATTGCAGGTGTTTGAATGAATTCTGAGCTTATTAAATGGATAAAGAAGAAATCTCCAGATTTGATCAAGCTATTGTGCTCGACTAGGTTAAGGTAGCACGAGCAGGTGCTCGAAATGTTAAACGGTGATTTCAGATAACTCCAGAGCAGTTCTTGGCACGTTCGAGGATGAACGTCGGTTTAAGTGGGGGAGAATGCAACGACCCGACCGGTCGTTTTGATCTCTAGCGCGTCGTTCAGTGGTTTGAAGTTGTGAGCAACTTTGTTTCAGGTATTATGACCCGTGGGCGAGGTCGGAATTGAATTCCAGGAAGTTTAGGATTGATTTGGAAAGAAAATTCTCATTTCAGAAGCCTTAAGTTGGAGAAATCAACTAAGATTGGAATTTTGAGTAAACGACCTCCGAATCAGGATTTGAAGGTTCCAACAAGTTCGTATGATGATTTCGGACTTGGATGTACGTCCGGCTTGGGATTTGGATAACCCGGGAGCGCTTCGGCGTATATTGTGGAAGTTAGCATTTAGAAAGATTGCATGAATTTGGGCTTGGAGTGCATATCATTGAGGTTGATGTCCGTTAGGGATTCCGAGTCTGGGAATAGCTCCATATGGTGATTGTGGAATTAGGAGCGCGATCAGAAGTGAATTTGGATATCAGTAGGTCATTTTGGGGTCATTTGGCTAAAGACAGAAATTTGAAGGTTTTTGAGAAATCCGAACGGAAGTGAATTTGGATGTCCGTAGGTCATTTTGGGGTCATTTGGCTAAAGACAGAAATTTGAAGGTTTTTGAGAAATCCGACCGGAAGTGGAAGTTTTGATATCGAGGTCGGAATGCGATTCCGACAGTTGGAGCAGGTCTGTAATGTTGAATACGACTTGTGCGCAAAATTTCGGGTCAATCGGAGGTGATTTGACGGGTTTTGGCATCGAATGTGGAAGTTTGGAATTTCAAGTTCTTAAAGATTTGGATTGGAGAGCGATTCATTGTTTCAATGTTGTTAGATGTGATTTGAGGCTTCGAGCAAGTCCGTGTTATGTTTTGGGATAGGCTGGTATGATTGGACGAGGTCCCGGAGGCCTCGGGGGGATTCCGGGTGGTTAACGGATCAAGAATGGAAGTTTGAAGAAGTGAAGATTTGTTTTCATCTGGTGTGATCCGCACCTGCGAGGATTTGGATGCAGGTGCGGCTTGGGCGCCGGGGGTGCGAGAGTGGGTAGACTTGGTTGGGGACCGCATGTGCGATGGATTTGGTCTGAAGTTGAGGAAAACCGCAGGTGCGGGAGATTTGGTCGCACCTGCGGGATCGCAGGTGCGGAGGAAGGACCGCAGGTGCGGAAATCGACCTGGGCAGAATGTTTTAAAACAAGATATTTGGTTCATTGTCTTCATTTTTCTCATGGCTTAGGCGATTTTGGGGAAGCTTCAATAGAGGATTCCTTTATGCATTGTCAAGGTAAGTAAATTCCTCCCGTTTGTAAGTTAAATACAAGATTGTTTGCATAGATTAGGCATGGAAATTGGTAGAAAATTTGGGTTTTTGAAGAAAAACCTAGAAAATGTAAATTTGGATTTTAGCCACGAATTGAGCATGAATAATTGAGTAAATTATATATTTGAGTTAGTAAGGGTATGGGTAGAATGTATCTTCGAGAAATTTCGGATTTTTGGGCACGTGGGCCCGAGGGCATTTTGGTCATTTCTTCGATTGGGTTTGGGAAAGTATATAATCTAAATTTGTTGTGAGAATTAGGATGAATTTCCATTGCTTTGTCATTTATGTGGTAGTTTCGGAGCCTTATGCGTGCGTTAGAGTCATCGGAAGGGCTTGGAAGTCGGCGTTGGAATTTCGGAGCGAGGTAAGTCTCCTTTCTAACTTTGTGAGGGGGTATTATCTTCGGGGGCTATGTATGCACGAGGTGACGGGAGTCCATGCGTAGCTACTATTATGCCATGTTCGGGTAGCCTAGGAGCCACTAGCATGCTTTATGTGTGTACCTGTAACCTTGCTTGTAATATTAAACTGCTGATATGACTGGAACGTAATTGAATGTTTAAAAGAAAGCTAGAGTTCATATTGTTAACCTTCTAAAAAGAGAATTGTTTCTGCTGTGAATATATGTGTACATGGAATGGGTTGTATCATGGAGTATCACTAAACTTGACAAATGAGTTTCAAAAACAAAGATTTAAAAACCTATATTTCATGTTTCTTTTAATAAAGATTTTATNATGATCGATTCGCGAGCGGGGTAGATAGATGCATCTATGGTTCGAGCCGGTCGACCCCTCGGCAGTGCACATTTTATTATTGTTGGTCCGTGCCGTTCGACCCTCGGCATTGCTTGCACATGATATTGTTGCGTAGTTGCTATGATATTTGCCTGATTTCTCGCCTGAAATATTAAGTTGTCAATTGAAATGATAGGGATTTTAAAGTTATCTAAAAGACTTTTTGGAAGAAGTTGTTCCTTCCGTTGAATTATTATTATTTGATTAAATCACCATGTTGATTAATTGTTAATATGACGAAGATATAAAGTGTTAAATATGAACGAAATTGAAGGATGTTTAAATCTTGTTTCATGAACTGCATATGATAAAACCATGCTTAGTGTCACTTTTGAATATTTAAATGGACCTTTAGTAAGTGTCTAAATTGACCTCTCGTCACTACCTCTCTGAGGTTAGGCGGACGACTTACTGAGTACACGTTGTTTTTGTACTCATACTACACTTGCTGTGTATTTTGTTGCATTGGTACCTACATAGCACAGTGGTTGATTTGGAGACTTGGACAGACTGCATCATCCGGAGGCGTTCCGCAGCTAACGGAGTCTCCCTCCTACCGTATTATTTTATTTTAAATCCCTTGTCCAAATTGTATTTTAGACAAGCTTTGTAGTATTTGTAAAATTCTTAGAAGTTGCTCATGTACTTGTGACACCGGGTTCTGAGATATGTATTGGGATAATTGTTTAAGTGAAATCTTTAGATCACTGTTTTTAAATAACAGAATTTTATTTGCTGTCGTATTTTAAATTTACGAAAATTTACTTATTTGATTATGAAATGCAAGGAAAGGTAACGGTTTCGAAAATGTTAAAACATGAATGTATTTCAACTAATTAAGGATTTGTCTTGCCTGATAGTGGTGTCCGGCGCCCTCACGACCTATGGATTTTGGGTCGTGACAATTTTCAAAGGACATAATCAAGCGTAACATCGAGAAGTTTAAACATGACGAAAATATCTTTTATTATACTTTCTTTTGAATTTTTATTACAATAAAAAACAGGTTTAAGCAATTCATTTACTTTATTATTATTATTATTATTATTATTACTATTATTATTATTATTATTATTATTATTATTATTATTATTATTATTATTATTATTATTATAATTTTATGAAAAATAGAATAGCTTAATTAATTTAAAGCTATGGAATGACACATAATGATATATTTGTCCTTTAATACACGCTAGGCCTACCTTTGGCACAAAAATGTCCTTTAGGACGCACTATTATTTGTTAAGCTCTGGAATGTGTCACATGCTTTGCTTGCTTACTTGCTTATTGTTGTGGCTTATTTAACTTTATTATTTTTAACTAACATCATTCGTTATTTTATTATGCATACTTTATTCGTTCATATATTTTTCTTTTACTTATTTATATATTATATTCCTGAATTAATAATAATAATAATAATCACCAATTATTCCGCACTTAGCGCTCTTTAACGACTCTAGAGCACCATTTAAGTAATTACTTAGGCTTAAATTCTCTTAGGTCCACTCAAATTCTTAGTCTAAGATATCTTTTAGTCTCTAGGCATGTTCTATTATTTATAAGGTTGGACTTTCTTTTTGCAAACTTTTCAACAAGCTCGATTTGTCCTGAAATTCTTCAATACTCGTGCCTTAAACTAGCATTAATAATTTTCTTTAAACAACAATGATCATCTTAATCCCTATGGCGAATATCATTCTTACTTCTTTAAAAACTGGTATAATCTTTCATAATTATGTGGCATATTTTGTCCGTCGATGGGATTATCTAAATTTGCTAGTTAATTTATTTCAGCCCTTTTATTAAAATGTGGTTAAGTATTCTTAAAAGTATTGTCATTCGTGCCTCACATAATTTTCATACCTTCAATTGCGACATAATCTTTTATCTCCAACAACATATAGTATTTGCCTCATAGCTCTATGTTTAATAAAATCTACTTAGCATTCTACCTTTGTCTTTGAATTTTAACCTTCATGCCAACTCTCATTTACAAGTGGGTAGATGTCCAAACTTGTGCAATCTACCAAGCAATAGAAGACCACAATTTGATCAATTTGCATCGTCAAATTCATTCTAAAATTTATCTATTCAATTCAAGTGTATGAATCATCTTATTTTGGGTCGTCAAGATTAATCTTTACGGACCCGTTAATTCTAAGTTTTGGCACTTTAGTCGAGATACTATCCCATAAGTCTCAAAATGATTGGCACCGTATTCCCAGGCCTCGGCTACTTTTGCCAATACTAAAAATTAGAGTTTTAGAGTGTGTCAATTGACTACCATCTTTTTAAATTATTTTGATCCCGAGTTTGTCTATATCCAAATACCAGTAAATTATTTTCAAGGTCAAAATTACTCATCTTTGGCCTCTCTTAAACATTGCAATATTATAAGACCCGATCTCGTTGATTTCTTAGACACACATTCCCAAATATTCTACCCTTAGCCTTCAATATTTATCTACTCCAGAGTGACTAGATATATCTTTTTCCAAAAGAGGTCGACTTGAGTTGAACATCAAAGCAACACAAGTTCAAGGACAATATGGCGAACCAAATCACAATGATTGACCTAGATGCGGATGAGTTTGAGTAAAAGAAATTCGCGTCATATCAAGGCAAGATTGCTAAGCTTGAGGGAAAGGTAACACAAATGGAGAAAGAGATTGATGTCATTAAGAGAATGATAGCCGATCATCAGAGCTCATCCAACAAAGAATGCTACTCTCCATTTCGCACAGCTGCACCTCCAACTTATGAGTGTAATGCCTAGTTTTTTTTTAAATCTGCACTCTTTCTTGCTAGAAAGGGCATTCTAATTGACAAGAATGTATATGAAGAAGAAGCATGATTATCAAGGACTCTATCACAGAATTTGAAAGATTATCACCCCCCCCCCACCTTCCGTTACTTACGATACACATGCAACCTACATAAGGCTCAGTCTCCTTATAGCAAAGAAACTGGGGCACATTGTTAGCACGCATGATCTCGAAAGGAACATCATGCCATGGAGTAATAATCAAAAAATTCCTAAATATTGGGGCAGTTTTGAAAAATTCTAGGCATGCAAGGAAAAGAACTTAGGCTAAGTTTAAGTTTTGGTTTGACATGAGTCGACCTTTCACAAAATTTCAAATGATTCCGCTTCCATGTCAACAATTCTCGTGCTTTAGAGCCCTCTAGATAACAAGTCATTCTCGTCTATCCATTTTGCAACTTAGGGCATTGTTTCTAGTCTAGGGCTCGTACTTAACCAACTCATGGATTAATATATTTCATCATATACTTTTTATTTTGTAAATTTACTGCATATATGCTCATGCACTAACACATTACTTTATATTGTAGAGTTATATTTTCTTTAAAGGTTGAATATCATTGAACGTTTATTTGGTTGCGAATATGCATCAAGGACAAAACCATAATGGCAAACCGATTTGGAGCGTTCAGTACTGGTAAAGGTTTGTTGCAAGCTGAGAGTGATGATAAGGAGACAAATGTTGTACGAAGGAACATTTTGGTCAATTTGGGAAATACTTTCAACCTTCTCCCCAATCCAAATTCCGCTTCCAGCCAACCCGAAATGTCTCTTTGACCATATCTCCTCATCCAGCACCTATTTATATAAGTTCTGCGACGATACCGCCAAAATTTACTATCAATCCAGAGGCTTTGCAATTCATCATGATGACCAATGCCCAATCGTCTGCACTTTCAACATCAGTCACAGATTGCCAACAAAATCAATTGGCGCTATGCCCATACAAAAGACCAGGAAAGGAAATTAAGACGACTAGCTGGGATGACCCAGATAGAGAGCTCCATAATCTAAGAAAGATCGTGGAGGAAGAAATGCGTGCAAGAAATATTCAGAGTTTAAGATATGAAAGTTTGTGCATGCATCCAAATGTTGAGCTTCCGCCAGGATTCAAAATTCCAAAATTCAATACTTTCAATGGGAAAGGAAATCCCATTTCTCATTTGAAAGACTACTGCAGTAGATTAATGGGAATTGGACATAATGAAGCCATTCGAATGAAGCTGTTCATTCAGAGTCTATCAGGGCTAGCACTTGATTGGTACACTCAACAAGATTTTAGCAAATGGTACACGTGGGAGGACATGGCCCGCGATTTTGTAGAAAAATACAAGTTTAATATTGGAGATAGTCCAACGCTTTGCGATATGCGTGAAGTAGAAAGAATACAACACGAGTCTTTTACAGAATATGCCATGCGATGGAGACTGGAGGCTTCATAAATACGCCCACAATTGCCCGAGAATGAGTTGATTTCCACCTTCATCGAAATGCAAAGAGGCATATACTATGAAAAGTTGCTATGTGCTCGGCTGTGTGACTTCTCAGAGTTGATTAGAGTTGGAAAACTGACAGAATGAAGCATTCGGGCAGGAAAAACTGTTGACAATTAAGAATTACAAGCCACTTCCCAAGGCGAGACATTCAAGAATTTACAAGGAAAAAAGAGGAAGATAGATTCGGCTTGCATGCCCGCATATCCGCCACAATCTAAACAAAACATCCTACTGCCACAAACTCATATACAACTCCAGGCTACTGAGCAAAGCGTTCAACACCTAGCTCATCCAACACAATCTAGCTATCGTCAATCAGAGAAGCTGAAATTTCGTACTTTTATCCCTCTGAAAGAGTCATTGACAAGCATATTTGAGAGATTGAAAGCCAAAGGACTTGTACAACCAAGGAAAGGATGGATCCCTCAAAATCTTCATCCAGATTTTGATTGGTCTAAAACTTGTGCGTACCATTCATATATTCAAGGCCATGACACAGAAGAGTGCCCAACACTTAAGCATAAGATTCAGAACATGATTGAAAACAACAAGATAATTGTGGAGCAAGAGAAACCATGCAACAACTATGATTCTTCAAACACAAATACCGTCGTTGTTAAAGGTGATCCCTCAAAGTTGGCACCAAGACCTTTGAAGAGACAACGTGAAACCAACCAAGATGATTGATAAAATTCTTCATCACTGTTATTTTGCCAGCTCTTTTCATGAATGACTCAGTTTCAAGTGCTTTTGCTAAACTTTTGTATGAACTACTTCAAACCTGATTCCTACGGGATAAGCAGGCAGCCCATTATTGGGTTCGGTCTCAATATTATAAATTTTTTATTTTTTCCCAGTGTCAAAACTGGGCAAATGTCGAGAAAATTTGCAAAGTTCCACAATTTATAAGCTGATGGTTCGTCCCAAATGCTCGTTGTATTCGCATCCTGCCATGACAACAAGAAATACAGATTCAAAGCCAAAACTGCGATATTCAATGCAAGTCAACCGCTTTATATTATACTAAAATTTTCTTAGTAAGGCAGGGGCAAGCTCTAGCCATTCTCGATCAATACCATCTGCGTGATGACCCAAAGCTCAGCATCAAATCACCAAACTCAGACAAAGAAAAGGATGAAGCCAAGCCAGCATGAATCAAATTTTATAACTCACAATTTTTCTTTGAGTGCAGGGTATTTAATAATAAATAATTTCAGCTTGAAGATCTGAAAGGTGTCGGCATTTCACCATGAATATTCGCTATTACAAAGGCGTTGCATCAAGCTCTTTGCACCATACAATTTGCTATTTCAAAGATATTGCACCAAGCTCTTTGCATCACACCATGAATACTCGAAGGTAACACACCTGTTCAATGACTTAAGGTCTCGAGCAGTATCGCAATATATATTATGACCCTCGGGTATGGTCGAGTTTGATTTTCGGAAGATTCAAAATTAATTAAAAGAACAATTCTTATTTAGAAGCTTAAATGGAAATAGTTGACCGGGGAGTTGATTTTGAGCAAACGACCCCGGAATAAAATTTTGATGGTGTCAATAGCTTCATATGATGATCTCAGATGAAGGCGTATGCTCAGATTTGGATTTGAAAGTCCGTAAGATAATTGGACACATTTTGGCGAAAGTTGGAAAATAGAAGATTTTGGAAAGTCCTACCGAAGGTTGAATTTTTTATAACAATGTCGGATTTTGATTTTGGAAATTTGAATAGCTCCATTTCATTATTTATGACTTGTGTGCAAAATTTGAAGTCATTCCGGATTGATTTGATACGTTTCGGTGGAAAAATATAGAAGTTGGAAGATTTGAAAACTCATAATTTGATTCGATGCGCGATTCGTAATTTCGGCATTGTTTGACATGGTTTGAAGCCTCGACTAAGTTCGTATTTTATTTTGGGACGTGTTGGTATATTTGGTTGAGGTTCCGAGGGCCTCGGGTGGATTTCGGAAGATTAACCGATCAATTCGGACTTGAAGAAAAGCTGCTGGAATTTCTGCACAACTTGCTGTTTTTTTCACAGAAGCATGAACAATGCCGCACGTGCGTGAACAGTGCGCAGGTGAGTGAACAGTGCCGCAAGTGCATGAACAGTGCCCCGCAGGTGCGTTAACAGTGCCTGTAGGTGCGAAACTGGGCAGCAACATAAGGACCAAAAAGCAGTCACTTTGTCATTTTCGATTGAGATTTTGGAGCTCGGTTTTGGGCGATTTTGGAGGAGTTCTTCACAAGTTTGACTTGGGTACGTGTTGTATATCCTAAAGTGTTTATATTTCATGAATCCATGATTATATTCATCATTTAATTCGGATTTAAATGGAGATTCAAAAACGAAAATTTAAGATTTGGAGGTCGAGTTGTTACTGGAATTCGATAAAATTGGTATGGTTGAACTCGTATCGGAATGGCTATTCGGATTTCGTAAAAATTATGTCGGGTTTCGAGAGGCGAGCCCTGCGTTGAATTTTGTTGACTTCTTGGAATAAATTTTTAAGTCAACGTATTATTATCCGGAATTAATTTCGATGAATTTTAATCAAATTATACAATTAATTTGGATAGATTTGAGCGGTCCGGAGGTTAATTCAAGAAAGAAGGCGATTTTTGGAATACCGGCATAACTTCAAAAAGTTAAGTGTCTTGCCTAACCTCGAGTGGGGGAATTACCCCTTAGGCGTCGACCTGTTATTCTGGTTCAGCTTGAGGTCAGGCCAGGGGCGTCGGAGGAAGAACAAAAGACACTTGAGAGGTTTAAGAGGTATAGTCCACGTACTTTTAGTGGCACAACTTTAGAGGATGCCCAAGGATTTCTAGAAAAGTGTAACCGTATTCTCCGCACCATGGGTATTGTGGAAGTGAGCGGAGTTGCCTTTACTACATTTCAGCTGGAAGGCGCAACGTATCAGTGGTGGCAAGCTTATGAAGAAGGTAGACCAGCCGATGCAATGTCACCAACTAGGTCTCAATTTTTGGAAATGTTTTTGAAAGAGTTTGTTCCCCAGACTCTCCATGATGTGTGACGCACAGAGTTTCAAAGGTTGCGTCAGGGCACTATGATAGTATCAGAATATGCTATCAAGTTTATTGAGTTAGCCCGTCATACACCTATCTTGGTTCCTACATAGAGAGCGAGTCCGCAGATTCATTGAGGGGCTAGATTATGATCTTAAAATATGTATGGCTCGAGAGTTGCAAACTGATACTCCATTTCAGCAAGTAGTGGAGATTGCGAGGAGGATTGAGGGTATTCTAAGAGAGGAAAGGGAGTCTAAGGAAGCCAAAAGGCCTCGAAGCTTTGGATGGTTCAGTGGATTTTACTCTTCAGCTATGGACCATTGTGGTAGAGGCTCGAGCAGTCGGCCATCTTAGTCAGCACATCATATTACTCGGGGTACTCCAGTAAATTCTTATGGTGCACCACCGACACGAGATTCCTTCAGCGGCTATTCCAGTTATTTGGAACAAATTCAGTATGAGCAGTCACGACCACAGAGGGGTTGCTATGAGTGTGGTGATACTAGGCACATCATGAGAGATTGTCTGAAACTTGGGAGAGGTAGATTTCATCAGGGCACCCAGGCTACGGTCCCCATTTCAGTTACTACTCAACCTACATATTCAGTTAGGGGTGAAGGATAGATGAGTAGAGGGTGCCCTAGAGGGAGAGGCCCAGCCTGTTGATATATTTGCTATGGTATCGCTGAGGCCACTACACCAGATGGAGTCGTTTCAGGTACGATCCCGGTTTGTTATAAAAGTATTTTTATTTCTTAATTTGTTTAGTTCTGAATATTGAGATGAGTCCTCCTATTATGCTCCGCTTATGGGTGAGCTTCGTGATTTTGTGACCCACTTATATGTTTATCCCTGTTGGGAGATTCGATGATGTTAACCCGTGTCTATCATTTTTGTTTTGTACACTATTGAGGATTATAAGTCCAAAAGTGACTTTCTATTACTCTCTACAGTTGATGTGATTTCAGAATAATTGATTTCAATTTTATGAAATATATGCGCTATTGGTATGGGGGGTTCATTATGTGTTATGAAAAATGTTTACGAAATTTATTGAAAAGAAGAAAGAAAGGAAATTGAAATTTCAGTTGGCACAATGTGCAAAATACTTGTGATTTAGAGTTGAGTATGAGATCGTCGCATTTTATATACGATGCGAAATATTTATATCGATCTACAAGCTGCGGTGGAAGTTATATAAGGATGAGGTCCTTGTGGTGAAATATTTATGAGTTAAATTCTCCCTTTGTGATGTTTAATTTGTACTACAGTACTAATAGGGAGTTATGCCTGATAGGCTTATATGATAATTCTTTTATGTGTTTCTATGCCATGATGCTATAATTATTGAGTTTTAGCCTACGAGGTGAGAGCCCAGGTGGCGTTAAACGTGACTCGTTAAATGAGGAAAATAGTTATGAGGCCTTCATGCCTGACATTCTGTTGTTAGTGTTGTGAAAAAAATTGAAACGAGGTACTAGGTTAACATGAGATTAATTGATGATGCTGGAATTAATTATGAACAGCTTTTAAGACTAGAGATGTGGTGATGGGCATACATATGATGTGCTTCATGTTCTGATATCATTATGATAATTTAGTGTTTGTAATGATGAGAATTTTGTTATTGATATATACCTTGTGGTGATTTGTTGGGTTGTGGATGTGCTGTTAGGAGTTGTTTTGGTGTTACTCTAGCAGGTGGATAGACCCATTTAGAGGGGAGACTATGCCGAAATTTATTAAAATTTTGGGAGTTAGAAGAATTTGGGAGATTGATATGTGCGAAAGAAGAGAAACGTTATCTTATGTGTTTGAGGGCAGACTCTATTTCTCATTCAAGGGCAAATGATCCTAAGCGGGGAAGAATGTAACACCCCGAAAAAATTTCGAAGTACTTCAACAATGTCAAGAAAGTTGATGTGTGCGTAGGCACAAGTGGCTATAGCCAATTGATACTAATATCGTGCGTTGATGTGAAAATTAGGTCCTTTGAAAATATTTGGAGTGTAAGAAATTGGTTTTAAGGCTTATAAGTGTAAATCAAAGAAATAATCTTAAATGAGAGGGTGTTGTCGGGCTTATCTCAAATGCGGTAACATGGGATCAACCGTGAGTATATGTGTAAAAGTAAAATCATCAATTTGGAAACCTCAGAATAATTCTTAGCACGTTCGAGGACGATGTTTGTTTAAGAGGTGGAGAATGTAACGACCCGACTTGTCGTTATAAGAATTTATGCCCGTTCAGTGACTTAAGGTCTCAAGCAGCTTCGTAATATGTATTATGACCCTCGGGTGTGGTCGAGTTTGATTTTCGGAAGATTCAAAATTAATTAAAAGAATAATTCTTATTTAGAAGCTTAAATGGAAAGAGTTAACCTGGGAGTTGACTTTTGAGCAAACGACATGGAATAAAATTTTGATGGTGTCAATAGCTTCGTATTATGATTTCTGACTAAGGCATATGTTCAAATTTGGATTTGAAAGTCCGTAAGATAATTCGACGCATTTTGGTGAAAGTTGGAAAATAGAAGATTTTGGGAAGTCCTACCCAAGGTTGAATTTTTGATAACGATGTTGGATTTCGATTCCGAAAATTTTAAGCTCCATTTCATTATTTATGACTTGTGTGAAAAATTTTAAGTCATTCCAGATTGATTTGATACGTTTCCGCGCAAAAATATAGAAGTTGAAAGATTTGAAAACTCATAATTTGATTCGATACGCGATTCGTAATTTCGGCATTGTTTGACATTGTTTGAAGCCTCTACTAAGTTCGTATTGTATTTTGGGACGTGTTGGTATACTTGGTTGAGGTTCCGAGGGCCCGGGTAGATTTCAGAAGGTTAAAGGATCAATTCAGACTTGAAGAAAAGCTGCTAGAATTTCTAGGCAGCTTGCTATTTTTTTCACAAAAGCATGAACAGTGCCGCACGTGCGTGAACAGTGTCCTGTTGGTGCGTGAACAGTTCCTGCAAGTGTGAAAGTGGGCAGCAACATAAGGACAAACAAGAAGTCACTTTATCATTTTCGATTGAGATTTTGGAGCTCGGTTTTTGGGCGATTTTGGAGGAGTTCTTCACAACTTTGACTTGGGTACGTGTTCTATATCCTAAAGTGTTTATATTTTACGAATCCATGATTATATTCATCATTTAATTCAGATTAAAATGGAGAAAATCAAGATTTTTGCAAAATTTTTCAAAAATAAAAATTTAAGATTTGGAGGTCGAGTTTGTGATGACCCAAAAGGTCATCCTGTATTTTTCTAGCTAATTCTATGTTCCAAGGTATTAAAAACCTCCTTCAATCTCACCTCGGATTGCGTGCGCAACCCGAGCGTGTAGCCGGGAAGCCTTTATGTGAAAAACTGATAAAAATGATAATTTTTTATTAGAAATTTGAATAAAGTTAACTTCGGTCAACGTTTTTAGTTAACGGACCTGGACCCGTGATTTGACGGTCCCGGAGGGTCCGTAGAAAAATATAGGACTTGGGCGTATGCCCGGAATCGAATTCCGAGGTCCCAAGCCCGAGAAATGAACTTTTTAAAGAAAATTGTTTTCTGAAAAATATACAGGTTTTTGAAATGAAATTTTATGTGAAACCTGTGGTATCGGGCCCGTATCTTGGTTCCGGAGCCTGGTACAGGTTCAATATGATTTATATGTGTTATCTGTGAAGTTTGGTAATAAACGGACTTGGTTTGACGTGATTCGGGTAAAAAAATGCAAAATTTGATGTTTAAATAAGTTTTGAGAAATTTCATTGATTTTGAGGTTTAATTTGATGTTTATGATGTTATTTTGGTGTTTTGATTACTCGAGTAACTCCATAGGATGTTTTTGAGGTTGTGTGTATATTTGGTTTTGAGCCCCGAGGGCTCTGGTGTGTTTCGGATAGTGTTCGGGTCCATTTTCCCTCATTTTCCACTGTTGTATCTGTCTGCTGTCCCTCCCTTCTATGCAATCGCATAGGCTTAGTCGCAATCGCATAGTGTTAATTTGGACCCCCAGTTTTTCCTTCACTGCGATCGCATAACTCCATTCGTGATCGCAGAGGCCAGCCTGCCTCTTATACGCGATCGCATAAGGTTTCCCGTGATCGCGTAGCACATCTTACACCAGCATCTAATTCCTTATACGCGATCGCGCCTCGATTCCCGTAATCGTGATTCACAAAACACCTGGCCAGAATATAAGTTTGCAAAATCGGGGGTTTCACCATTTTTGACATATTTTGACTTCTAAAACTCGGTTTTGGGCGATTCTTTGAGGGTTTTTCACACAAATCGAATGAGTAACTGTTCTTCCATTAGAATTAATTATATTTCATGAATTAATTCTTGTTTTTATCATTTAATGTGTGTTTTGGGTTGAGTGAATTGGGGGTTTTGAAAGAAAACTACTAAAGTGTAAAATCATGATTCGAAAGACCAAATGTTATCGGAATCTGATAAATTTAGTATGGGCGAACTCGTATCGGAATGGGTAATCGGAAATTGTAAAATTTGTCAGGTTCCGAGGTGCGGGCCCGAGGGTCGACTTTTGGGTCGATTTTTATGATTTTGTAAAGATTGAAACTTTATTATTCGGAATAGTTCCTTATACGTTTTATCTTTACTTTGAAGTTGTTTTTGTTGATTGTAAGCCGTCCGGAGGTCTTTCCGCCCGAGAAGTCTATCTTTGAGTAGCGGATTGTCATCTTTGAGGTAAGTATCTTGCCTACCCTTGTGTGGGAGAACTACCCCTTAGGATTGAGTCTTCCTTGTTGATTCTAGTCCGAGTATGCGAGGTGACGAGTGTGTACTTGTACTTATTTGCAATTAGATTGACATTTTAGGATTCGTAGATTCTTATATTACCTGTGTATGATTTGTAATTGTTACACTTGAATCCTTGGTTGCTAATTTCATTCCTTCCTATTTAAATTAGAATGACTCGTTTTTGGATTCTTTGTTGGTTTTTTTACTTTACTTGACTTAACTGAGTATTCTACTTCTCTTATCATCATGCTATATTTTCTTCCTAGTTTTCCTAACTAACTATAATTAGAGTCATCTAGCCTTATAGTTGACTAGCCGTAGTTGGAACATTTATTCGTTGGAGTCAAGCATGCCCGTGAGTCTTACATTGTGATTTATATGACTATTCCCTTAAGTGCTACTTAGGTCTAATTGTTAGACATTTATTTTATTGGTATTTCCTTGATGTTGCTTATTATTGGGCCTTTTGTTTGAAGCCAAGTGTTATTCCGTGAAGTAAACTGTTTAAGTGAGATTGGTTATAGCAGTTTCCCTTGACGGGATGTTATGGATATTATTACTGTTTATGCTGTTAATGATATGGTTTGTATTGTTGACTCCCTTGTCGGGATGTTATGGTTATTATTACTGTTTATGCTGTTAATGATATGGTTTGTATTGTTGACTCCTTTGCCAGGATGTGATGGTTCCTATTTCTGTTTATGCTGTTAATGATATGGTTTGTATTGTTGAATCCCTTGCCGGGGTGTGATGGTTCATGTTTCTGTTTATGTTGTGAATGATATCGTTTGTACTGTTGACTTCCTTGCCGGGATATTATGGTTTCTATTACTGGTTAAGCTGTTAATGATATTGTTTGTATTGTTGACTCCCTTGCCGGGATGTGGTGACTTATGGGTCATATTGTTGGTTTTTCCTTGGCAAACTGATGTTTATGATATTTAGCACGAGGGAACATTCCATGCCATGTTTATGATATTTAGCACGAAGGATAATGTTGTGCCATGTTTATGATATTTAGCACGAAGGATAATGTCGTGCCATGTTTATGATATTTAGTAAGAAGGATTATTCCGTGCCATGATTATGTTATGTTAGCATGAGGGGACATTCTGTGCCATGTTATGTGATGTTAGCACGAGGGGACATTCCGTGCCATGATTATGTTATGTTAGCACGAGGGGACATTTCGTGCCATGTTATGTTATGTTAGCACGAGGGGACATTCCGTGCCATGATTATGTTATGTTAGCACGAGGGGACATTCCGTGCCATGATTATGTTATGTTAGCATGAGGGGACATTCCGTTCCATGTTATGTTATGTTAGCACGAGGGGACATTCTGTGCCATATTATGTTATGTTAGCACGAAGGGACATTCCGTGTCGTATTCATGCATTATTATTTTCGTCATTCTTGTTTGCCCTTTACTGCATTTATTGGCAAGATTTGATATTCTTCTTGTACTGCATGGAAATTTCTGAGTGATGGATTGAGTCCCGATGGATAAATCTTGAGAAGATTTTTATCAAGAGATTTTACTGAAAAGTATTATTGAAAAAGCAATGGTTTTGAAATGATTATATTTGAATGACTTTTACATCGAAGGTATATTTGAAAAGCACTAGTTTTTCCTAGAATGATATTTGGAAGTCATTTATTGAGAAACTCTCTTTGGAAAGCTTCGTAGTTTGAAAGAAGCTATGTTTTACGTAATCCCCGCTATTGCTTATACTTATATCTACTTTTGGAGAAAGTATGTTTTCAAAGTAAACTCTTCCATTTTAAAATAATTTTATGTGCAAAGTTTTTCATATGAATTGTTGTTTAAAGATTTTTACCAGTTATGGATTTTAATGGCTAAGGCCCGATGTGAACAAATTGACGTGGAGTTGAGTTATCGGTGTCCTTTATTGTATTGTGTTTCCTTTCGGTTCAACTTGTTTTGCTGTCCATCTTTCTGTGTGTTTTTGTGTTGTTTCGTGATTATTTACTGTAATTTTCTTCCGTTTTATATTGTCATTGTGGTGGATTATCCTGAGAAGTCTTAGATAGATGTAATGTTCGGTCTTTTCTATATTCATGTTATCTATTTTGTAGACCAATGGTGTCTTGACTAGTTCTCGTCACTAGTCCACCGAGGTTAGTCTTGATACTTACTGGACACCGCTGTGGTGTGCTCATACTACACTTCTGCGCAATTTTGTGTGCAGATCCAGGTATATATTGTAGTAGCTGTGTGGATGATTGTCGAGGAGACTCAAGGTAACCTGTTGTTGCGTTCGCAGGCGTCGGAGTCACCTTCTTTGTATTTATTATTCATACACTTTTGTATCTACTTCCAAACAGTGGTACTTAGAAGTTGTAGAAGATTCGTAGAGCTTATGACTTGTACTACCGGTTTTGGGAAAGTGTGTACATTTTGCTGAGATTTTATATCGAGGCTGCTAGCCTTCTTTTATTATTGTTGTTATCCGGTAACTGTTAGGCTTACCTTGTCCCTAAGACTAGGTGCCATCACGATAACTAGCGGAGGAAAATTTGGGTCGTGACAGAGTTGTTATTGGACTTCGATAAAATTGATATGGTTGAACTCCTATCATAATGGATGTTCGGATTTCGTAAAAATTATGTCGGTCTTCGAGAGGCGAGTCCCGCATTGACTTTTGTTGACTTTTTGGAATAATTTTTTAAGTCGACGTATTATTATCTGGAAATATTTATGATGAATTTTAATGAAGTTGTACAATTAATTTTGATAGATTTGAGCGGTCGGAGGTTAATTCAAGCAAGAAGGCGATTTTGGAATATCGGCATAACTTCAAAAAGGTAAGTGTCTTGCCTAACCTCGAGTGGGGGAATTACTCCTTAGGCATCGAGTCTTATGTGTCATTTGTGAAATGTGAAAAGTCCTGTACGCGAGGTGACGGGTACATACCCGGGCTTATATGTGCAAAATATATTGAATTAAAGTCTTAGGCATATTGTGTAGTAAATTGGATAATTGTTGGCATATATTTAATCAACTAATTGCCATGCCTCAGAATCATATTTATTGAACTTGTTTTTATACGACAATTCGATGTAATTATTACTTGTATATTTATGTGAATTCTGTGAGTTTGATGGTTTGATATTTTTTGGATTTTAGTTTCATTACGAATTTTTCCCTATGAAAATAATTAATTAAGTAAGCTTAAGAAAGAGTGTTAGTATAATTATCTAAATTTGGATTAATGAAGGTTTTGCTTTATGTTGAATAATTTCTATCTCTGTTGGTTGTTTTTGTGGTGTTATACACATTGCGTGGAGCCTTCGGCTATTTGTTGTGAAATTAATTGATTTAGTTGTATTTTTGGAATTTGGTTGTGGCCATTGGGCAAATTGTGATATTTATTGATTTTGTTATATTGCCGTGATAATTTTCCGTATAAATTATTGTGTTGTGTGAGTTGTTATTTTGAGGATATAAGGGTGGCATTTCAATGTTGATATTATGTGGGTATAAGGGTGGTATTTCACTGTTGTTGTGCTTGTTGGAATATTTTCTGGGCGGAGCGATAAGGGTGGCTATTAGAGAGTGATAAAGGTGGTTATAGGAGAGATAAGGGTGGCTATTGTTAGGGATGATATGTGATGTTGTGGAGTGGTTACTTTGGTGATTTTATGTGATGTTGTGATTTTTCTTGTGTTTATTTTAATACCTAGTGCAATTTGTTTTGTTTGTTGGTAAATTGATAATAGCCTGATTTATGTTGAAATTGGGAGTCTGTGGCCATTTCCAGGCGGATTATGATATAAAATATGGGCACGAGGTGTCGTGAGTAAATAATGATGATGTTGGCGCGTGAATTGTCCGTGCAGTTGCGATATGAAATGAGGGCACGAGGTGCCAGAGAAGTATGATGATTTAATTATACGCACGAAGTGTCGTGGAAATATGAAAGTGGGATGAGACTCGTGTTTATGAAAAATATAAAAATGGGCTGAGACCTGTAGTTGTATGATTATGAAATGAAGTGTCACATGGTGACCTTTTAATTGAAAGAATTATATTCAATATATTTCTTTGGAAGGATTTTTATTTAAAAAGATATATTTGAAAGAATTACATTCGAAAGATATTTATTTGAAGAAATCATATTTGAGAGCGATTTATTTAAATGAAGTATATTTGAAAGATATTTATTTGAAGGAATTATATTTGAAAGAGATTTATTCGGAAGAATTATATGTTAAAGATATTTATTTGAAATACTTGATTTAATTGGGTGTACTTATATTCATAAATTGTTGAGCGTTATTAATGGTGTTCTTGTTGCCCTCATTATTATTATTTATTTTCTATTATTTTGTATATCTAATTGCATAGGGTATTAGACTAGTGAGTGTCTTGACTGTACCTCGTCTCTACTCCGCTGAGGTTAGTTTGATACTTACTGGGTACCGACCGTGGTGTACTCATATTACACTTCTGCACATTTTTGTGCAGAGCCATGTATTGGAGATATCGGGCTCGGACAGAATTAGAGTGGGATCATAAGGATTCAAGGTAAAGCTGTTTGGCAGTCGCAATCCCTTGGAGTCTTTTCATTTCATTGTATTGTTAATTTTTAATCAAACAATATTGTATATTCAGTCCTCGTGATCATTCTATGTGTTCAGTTAGAGTTCGTGACTCAGTACTACCAGTCTTGGGAGATTTTCATATTTGATTTCGCTGTTAGTTTTGATTACTTGTTTAATAACAAAAAATGACTTGAAATGTATTTGTAATCGGGTTACCTAGTCTTAGAGACTATGTTCCATCACGACGTCTGAGGTGGGATTTTGGGTCGTGACACCAAGCATTTTGTGCTCCACCGAATTTCTATGAATCACGCATTGCACCAAGTTCTTCGCACTGCACCAAATTTGTATGTTTTAAACCAGGCACCTCATTTAGGCTTGTCCACCTTTAATAGGACATTTAGGCCTGTGCGCCTTTAATAGGACATTTAAGCACATTTGCCTTTAATTAAACATTTAGGTTCGTCCACCTTTAATAGGACATTTATGCATACTGTACCTTTAAATATTTTATTTAGGATCATCAGCCTTCAATAGGATATTTAGGCTTATCCGCCTTTAATTGGATTTTTAAGCACGTTTGCCTTTAATATGATGTTTAGGCTTGTCCGCCGTTAACAAGAAATTTATGCATTAAATATTTAGGCTTACCAGTCTTTAATTAGATTTTTAAGGACGTCTGCCTTTAATATGATATTTAGGCTTGTTCGCCTTTAACATGACATTTATGCATTAAATATTTAGGCTTATCCGCCTTTAGTTGGATATATAAGCCCGCTCACCTTTATGATATTTAGGCTTGTCCGCCTTTAATTGGACATTTAGGCATATTTTTCTTTAATTAAACATTTAGATTCGTCCACCTTTAATAGGACATTTAGGCCCGTGCGCCTTTAATAGGACATTTAGGCACATTTGCCTTTAATTAAACAGTTAGGTTCGTCCACCTTTAATTTGACATTTATGCATACTGTGTCTTTAAATATTTTATTTAGGATCATCTGCCTCCAATAGGATATTTAGGCTTTTCCGCCTTTAATTGGATTTTTAAGAACGTTGGCCTTTAATATGATGTTTAGGCTTGTCCTCCTTTAATAAGACATTCATGCATTAAATATTTAGGCTTACCCGTCTTTAATTGGATTTTTAAGCATGTCTCCCTTTAATATGATATTTAGGCTTGTCTGCCTTTAACAAGACATTTATGCATTAAATATTTAGGCTTATCCGCCTTTAGTTGGATATTTAAGCCCGCTCACCTTTATGATATTTAGGCTTGTCCGCCTTTAATAGGACATTTAGGTGCATTTTCCTTTAATTAAATATTTTATGCTCACGCGCCTTTAATATGACATTTATGCATATTTTGCCTTTAAATATTTAGGCTTATTTTCCTTTAATTTTATTTAGGCCCATCCACCTCCAATTGGATATTTAGGCTCGTCCTCTTTAAATAGGAAATTTATGCACATTTGTCTCTAATAAAAAAATTTAGGCTCATCTGCCTTAAATAGGATATTTAGGCTTATTGGATTTTTATTAATTGAACTTTTAAGCACATTTACCTTTAATATGATATTTAGGCTTGTCCGCCTTTAATAGGATATTTAGACACATTTGATTTTAATTAGATATTAGGTTCGTCCGCCTTTAATAGGACATTTATGCATATGTTGACTTCAAATATTTAGGCTCATTTGCCTTTAATTTTATCTAGGCTCATCAGCCTTCAATTGGATACTTAGGTTCGTCTACCTTAAATAGGGCATTTAGACTCATGTGAATTTAATTGAATATTTAGGCTTGTCCGTCTCCAATATGACATATCGCTATGCATTGTTTTTCGCAAATGTAATTAAGCACCGCATGCACCCCCTTTTAATTTCTTGGAATCCATGTGTGATGACCCAAGGGGTCATTATATGAAATTAGACTCCGGTCTAGCCTTACTAGCCCTAAAAAGGCTAATTATAAATGGCTCGATTTGCGTGCACAGTCCGGACATGAAACCGAAAGCTTTTATGTGAAAATATGAGAAATAGTAATTTTTAGAGTTAAAATTTTATTAAAATTGACTTTGGTCAACATTTGAGTAAATGGACCCGGATCCATGTTCCGACGATCTCTGGAGGTCCGCAGTAAAATATGGGACTCGGACGTATGCCCGAAAATAAATTCCGAGTTCCCAAGCCTTAGAAATCAATTTTTAAAAGAAATTATTTTGCTGAAATATTAATGAAATAAAGAAAGGAATTTATGTTTGAAACCGTTGGTATCGGGCCTGTATTGTGGTTCTGGAGCTCGATACAGGTTTTTTATGATATTTAGGCCTTGCCTGGGAAACTTGGTGAAAAACGGAGTTCGTTAGACGTGATTCGGACATCCGGTTGATAAATAGTGAACTTTAAGTGTTCTTGAGAAAAATGAATTTTGAGGTTTAATTGATAGTTTTACATCTTATTTTCATGATTTGATTGCACGAGCAAGTCCGTATGATTCTTTTAGACTTTTGTGCATGTTTGGTCTAGAGCCCCGAGGGCTCGGGTGAGTTTCAAATGGGTTTGGATTGTGTCACGCTCGTTCTTTCTTATGCTTCGACGTCGTTTCTTCAAGCATAAATGATATCATATTGAACAAATGAGCTTCGATTTCTGTTTTGAATGAAGTATTAGATACATCGTATGAGGATTTTATGGTCATTTTACTAAGGTTGCCAGATTGTTCAGGTTAATTACGAAATTGCCACTGACTGCATATTAAAAATCTGCACTATTTGCAAATATTAAAACCTACATATCTCCTTTATTACAAGGTCAAATTGAGTGATTCAAAAGCTTAACTTGACTAGAATTTTACAAGGAATCCACTAGAGACATAAAAATCGAGTTTTGGGATCATTTGACACGAGAAACGAGATAGAATAGCTGGCAGAAATATATATATATATATATATAT